>JAQFZM010000145.1:0-49047 GCA_034695785.1 Galumna obvia
AGAGAGAGAGAGAGAGAGAGAGAGAGAGAGAGAGAGAGATTTTGTTAGAATAGTTTGTGTGTGTTTTTCATTAAGTCCTGAAAAGAGATAGAGTCAGACATTGAGAGACAACTCAATCAATTGAAACGTTCATCAATTTCTAGGATTCAATTCAATTGCCATTTGATTTAAACAGTCGGCGAAAGAACTGTTGAGCTCTTAGTCTCTCTTTTCCTCAGCTAATGTCTGTCCATATCTAATGAATTTTAATTCCTAAGCGGAGACTAAATATTTTTGATTCATTTGATATGTTTTTTGTGGAGTAATAGTGTTTTTCATAGAAATATTTTTTTCTTAATTAAAAATCCTATCTTTGAAAAGAAATTACGATTAATATTAACTTAAAATTTTTTTTATAGAATTTCAAATTCTCTCTCTCTCTCTCTCTCTCTCTCTCTCTCTCTCCTCTCAAATTTTGGTTAATATTTCAAGTGATTAATATTTTTAAAAAATTATTTTTTAAACGAAAACTTTTAAATTACATTTCATTAAAAATCTTTAGATAAAATTGTTATTACTTTTAATACGTTTCGCCCAAAAAAAGTACTTTTAATTTACTTAAAGACTTAACATATTTTTGAAACAATGGTCTCATTAAACCTCTAAAGAAATTCAATTTTCAAACGAATATTTCAAATATTTAGATCAGCCCTACTTTTTCACAGAACAGAATAATAGTGAATATAACAACAAAAAATCACAGAGAAAACAAAACCCAGATTTGGTTTAAAGATAAGTCTGAAGACCTTCACAAAAGTGATCGTGAAATTGAAACCCAATATAAAAATATTTCTAAATTTATTATATATTTTCCATAGATTTATATTATTCAACAAAAATAAGACTATTGTTCTCTTCTGAGAGAAGAGAAATAAAGAGAAATATTTTTAGTTGAAATACGTTTTAATATAATATTAACTTATATTTGAATTTTAGCCTTAGATTTGAATCACGAATAAGAAGTTTATATTTTTTTTCATTTTTTATTTTTCTGAAACCTTTTCTTTATATACAACTTCTGTATATAAGACACATATATAAATATTATTTATAATCTATTGAAATCTATTGAGAAATTGTATACAATATTAAATTTAACGGAAAATTGTTTCAATTCTTCTCGAATCTGATGAAAGACAGAATAGTATTAATAGATTCGATTATTCAAAGAGAGGGCAAAATATTTCAATATTTTCAACTGGAAATTCAATACTCTATTCTTGGTCCTAATCCCAACAAAAGACTGACTGATATTTTCGCCGCTATTTTGTTATTCAAATGTTTGACTGAAAAAAAATATTTAAAATATTTTCCTCTTAATATCGATAATAATCTAAACATATATTCCTAAAATTCTTTCAAATAATTCATTTGAAAACTATTTTAATTTAATCAGAATATTAGCAAAAGTCGAGAGAGAGAGAGAGAGAGAGAGAGAGAGAGAGAGAGAGAGACAGAGAGAGAGAGAGAGAGAGAGAGAGAGAGAGAGAAATTCATTTAAAATTTCTCTGAAAATACTATCGACTATAGCTTTAAGGCATTCAATTCAAAGACAATTTTAGTTTTTTATTTCAATCGATTTCATAGATTTTTATTTTATTTTTTGAAAAATTGTTTCATTTCGTTAAAGAATCCAAAGATTTTCTTTAAGTGTTTGAACTCAAATAAATAAACGGTTTTTCACTCAACAAAAATAACTTAAATTATTTGACAAAATACTATTTCAATAACCTTTTTTAATAACATCTCGAGTGAAAAACATGCCCTTAAAGCACAGAATATTATATAATTTCATGAACATGCACAATTTAATTTTTCAAATAAATGTTCTAATCGTTTACAACTTTAATATTACCAAGATAATTTAGAATATGTAACATAAAAATATTGAATATTTTATATGAGCTAACGCATCTTGGCATTCATCGTGACAACCCTACCCGTTCGGCACAGGATTTACTACCGGAATATTAGAGCTATAAAAATATATTCGTTTTAATAAATTATTAAATATATTGCGAGAAATCAGTGAAGGAATTCCTGTTTTTTCTGTTAATAACTCTTTTCTCATATACCATAACTCAATGCAAAGAACATAACTGGAAAGGTATACACAAACATAAATTAGACGCTACCAGTGCTCCCATCATAAACCAATCTGTAAAACTAGCCCTTTCACATGAAAAACAACATTGATAATATTTTTATTTTGACCCCTAATTTATAAAACTTTTCTTTGAATTCGACACAAATTTTATATTTAAATATAAAATGACATAAAAAATGTTAGAAAAATTAATTTAAAAGAACTCATTTTAGAGTAAAAACTCTTTTAGAGTCAATCTTTTGATTAATATTTTAAAATATATTTTCACTTAAAATAAACTCAAACTTTTTGTTTGTGTACTCCAATGGTATGTCATTCAATAGGAATGACATTTCTTAGAAATATAAATTGCTACATGGTATATAAACTAGGTATTAACAACCAAAACTTTTATTGTAAAATATTACCCTCGGATTAGTCTAAAAGTTATTTTAAGACTATTTACTGATCCCTTTAATCTCGCTTTGAATCATATATTCTCTCTGTTTCAGACAATAAGCCAACTGTCCTCCTATGCTCTTACTATTTCTCTCTTTCTAATTAATGGGTAACACTATTTTGCTCTCAAATCAATAGTTGAACTAGGTATACTTAATATATGACCGTTTGTTTAGAGTGAGTGCTGTGTTGGGAATGAATTGGTTTTCACCTCATTATTCCGTTCGTAAAATAATTGAAAAGAAAACTATTTTATTATAATTAAATATAATATGATGTGACGGCTTATTGCCATAGTCCAGCACAACTGCATATTCCAACCAATGCCATTGTGTTTGTGTGTGGTGTGCGGTTGTCTCGTTAGTTATGAAGTGAAGATTGGCTTCAAATTTACTGCTATTCTCTTGAAGTGAATACCAAGTTTAGACTTCAAATAGTATTCAATGACTTCTATTGCATATAATTTTGAAGAGAAAATGAAAAACAACACAACTTTTCGTGTCATAAGTCGAGAGAGAGAGAGAGAGAGAGAGAGAGAGAGAGAGAGAGAGAGAGAGAGAGAGAGAGAGAGTTTGCAAATCAGAAGAGAAAATATTTATATTCAAAAAAGACTTCAGTGAAAAACATTTGGAAAAATAATAAAATATAAGTCACGCAATCTGTCTGTTGGCCGACAGGGAAAGAGGGGTTGTGCAGATCTACAAACCAGAACATATTCAGTACAGTAGTCTAGCATTCTTTCTAATAGTGGAGAAAAACTCGAATGTTTTTCAAACATATTTAACTGAATTCTTGGTTTGACTGATTCAGAGCTGACTCTAAACCACATTTCGCTATAAAATACTAATTAAATGTAAATCAAAGTTAAAATTATTTTAAATATTTTTTTTTGAAAAAAACTAATCTATGAATTCGTATAAATATATTTAAAGTAAGTAAAGTCAGGCAATTGGAGGGACAGAATCAAAGGGGGTTAGACTTTGTTCAGGTTTTCTTTGGGCTATGGCTCTCTTCAGTCAAATGAGTGCACTAATAGAAAATAGCGCCGGTATATAATCATCGTATATCACTGTATATACCTGTGCTCTGTCGAATTGCTAGTATAGCCTCGTTCAATGTTGGACTCTGCTTGAGATGGACTGGTATGAGCTGTCAGTCTAACAGACAAAATATAATGACAACTGTAATAATAATTTTTAGAGAAACACAACTCTGGAGAGGAGTCTCTCTTAACAACACATAAAAAGTGGTTTTGATTTTCAAACTCCACTTTAAGTCTAATTTCAGGTCTTTTTGCGATCAAACCATACGTTTTTTGAGTGTCTTTCCTCTCGTTTTGAATATTCCAATACTTATTACTTCATATATCAATTGAAAGCGTATATAATGTTTAATATCATAGTTTTCTATCCCTTCTCTTCTCAAGTTTCAGGTTTTACCTGTGCTTTTGGGGACTGTGCTCTCGTTAGAGACTAATAGTCAGTTATTATTTGTAACGAGATCTGCATTTTTTAAGAGGAAAGCCATCAGTTAAGAGATGGTCCAAAAAGTCTAATGGATTTGAATATTTTAGAAATTTATGTAAAATATATGCAAAATATATAGTAATGATATTTTTCCCAAGAATTTCTCCAAAACTTTCAAACATTATATTCTGGTCTTTGTATGACCACATCATCATTGCCTTTGAATAAAAGGAAGAGTTGACAAAATGCGAAAAATGAAACCAAAAATATAAATCTGATATAAATCTGTAGAAAGAAGTGTTGAAAAAATAATTTTTATTTATATTTTCATTTCAATTCACACAAACTCTTATCTTTGAAAAATATCTGAATATTTTCTTCACCGAATAAATTATGAATTTTTTTCCTCAAATAAATATATTTTTTATTTTTATATACTTTTCCTGAGAAATGAACTCAACTTTCTCTTTAAAAAAGTACTACTTTTTTCATTCTTGACTTATATTATTATCATTTATTTGATATACAAAACCCATATATTTATTCCGACACCGAATATAAACGTAATATTATATAAGTATTTATTCAAGAATTTAATATTACTTTCATTCATAAGAAAAACAAAAATCATTTTTAATAATAAATATGAAAACAACAAAAACCTCTTTAAACTTATGATAATTTTTATACTTAAGAAAGTATTAAGTGTTTGAAAAACATAAATAAGAGAAAAGCCTTTGACTTTTCTCAAGAAGAGATTTGGCCAAAATGTCAATAAAATAGAATAATTTTTGCAAATTTAAGTAAAGAGAACTTTTAAAATATATTAAGCTCTTGGAAAAAGTTTATTTTAAGTTAATAAAAACTTAATTTACATTTAAATTCAATTTTTACGAACAAAAAATTACTTTTTCTTTCGTTTCGGGGAATTATAAGCCATTAGTTTTATATGAAGAGCACCGACACTACACAACAAAACAGTTGCATCGCTCTGCATATGGTCTCTCATTGAAATGTTAGGGCCATTGAAAAAAGGCCACAACCGGTGCTCAGACGTTAGAGACATGTTTATTACACGAGTCATGTCTTTCCTCTTTCCTCTTAAAATCTTGCAATAATTCTCAGCGCGAGAGAGAGAGGACAGGCATTGAACCAGGACAAAGAACAGGCACAACACCGGTAGGACTCACGACATTTTCCATAGAAAATATTATAATCTATGAAAAAGTTGACACAATATATAATAGGTCTGAGCGACTGATTGTATGCTAAATAGGCGTTCAAACTATTCATACAATTGGTTGCCATTCATTGAGTTTTACTGTCAAAATGTCTCTATTTATTCCTATGACTACCTGTGCTCTTTGCCAGTCCGCTAACGAACACCTCTTTTTTGGGACACAAAAACCACGAATTTTTCGAGAAATTATTATTATTCCCTTTTTTCTGTCCATTCATAAGCAACAGTAACTCAATTTCAATTCATTAAATGGATACGTATGAACGCACAGGTATGGTAAGGTTTGGAGGCGCACAGACCCCAAAACAGAGGCCACCGGCTGTTGGCTTAAAGTTAAGGTTATTATTATTATTCATCACTTTTTTTGTCGCCCATTTCCTATTGAATGGCAGCACAGCTTTGACTGTCCGAAATGGCAGCACAAGTAAAGTACAGGTATTGCTTAAAAGCATTACTATTAGTACTATTAGTATTAGTATTAACACTTAAAGAAAATGCGATTATCTTTTAAAAAGAAATTCAAATTTCATTAAGAAAATCATGAATTAGTTATCAAAATTCAAACTGACTTTACTCCTAATCAATGGTTTACATATGTATCAGCCTTTGAGAGGGGGACAGGTATTCAAGAGATCAATGCCGACAACAAAAAATGCCATTAATTTAAGGGCTGGAAAACAGCCTATTTTTCAAGTGCTCTTTGAATGGCATCAAAGAAGAGAAAAAACTAATCAAACTTTTAATAAAATTAACGAAAAAAAATTCAATAAATCTAAGGGTAAACCCACACATGGAAATGCCTATCGATAAGAGTGTCAAATGAACTTGGCAGAAATTTTCATTTTGAAATGATTGGTATAAAAATTAAATTAGAAATATTTTCTTATTTGTTTTGCCTTTTTTTTGATGGAATAGTTTTCTAATCAGTCATTAAATTATTGTAAGTTTTCTAAGTGTTGACAATAATTTTGATTTTCAACAAAAAAGTGATTAAAAATCTATTGAATTTCTATTCATTGAAAATCGTGTGGCCTTTCGTGAACACATCCTGACCTAACAGTGCTCATCATGAGTTGAACTGAACCAGGAGAGTGTCAAACAAGTCATAGCTCATGGGCAAAGTTGAGAGAGAGAGAGAGAGAGAGAGAGAGAGAGAGAGAGAGAGTTATATATTCAATAAATTTTTCAATAGATATATAGAATATGAGGTATTTTTGGCTGAGCCCTAAGCCTTTTGGTAACATTATAGCAAAGGTACGTAAAATAGCCCGAAATACCATTTAAAAAGCCTGTGCTCACAGCTTCATAGCCTGACTATCAAAAACTCATTTCAATAAACTCTGGGCTAATCGTCCCTTCGGTTTAGAGTTTTTTATGGCTCAAGTATGAAGTGCTGTTCCTCTCTTTGGTTGTGCTAATAGCTCAACACACATATCGCCTCTCCAAATATTGAGCAAAAGATACTACAGGACTAATGTCTGGCCCTTCAGTTAATCACCAAAAAAAACTCGAGTTTAAACCACTGGAACTCTCGTGGCTTTCGGCTAAACAACCGGTGCTATGAGTTTATGAGCCACGAGTTCACTATAAATAAAGAATATATTATTATTATTATTATCTTGGCAAAAATATTTTCAAATGTTTGATAGTTAAGTTTTATGTTATTATCACAGAATTTGTTTTATTCGATCTAAAACGAGTCGGTGTTTAAATGACCACAAATCAAAAGTCGATATTATTTCTCGATTTGCAAAAACAGTTTATTGACTTCTATCTCATGAAATAAATGTTTGTTTTTTATTTTGAATAAAATAAAGAGTAAATCAGATAATTTTGCAAATATTTCTCAAAGGTTTCCACATTTGATAAGAATTTTTGGAATTTTTCGAAACAATTTTTATTTAATTATTTGTTTTGTTTTGTTGTCAAACATTTCTTTCAGAATCAAAACCAAAACCAATGAATTGGGAAATACTTTAGAATTGTTTTCCGGTCAGAAAACTGTTCGTAGAATTCACAACAAGATTTACATAAATTGTTTGCTCTTTCAAAATTGAATGACGCACTTCAAAATAGGGATAACCAAGACTTTTATTTTTAATAACCATTCATTACATAAATCACTTCTTATACAACTATTTAAAACAATTATACTTTTTCTTTGGAAAAATTTATCAATTTTTGTCTCAAAAAGTAAACATTTAATCTTATAGTGATGTTTATTTTTACTCTTGGTTATCCCATATCTCAAGACTGAGCAAAAATGTTGTTTATGTCTTTTGTGTATATTTTTTGTGTGCATAAAAGACAAAAAATTTTCTAAAAAGCGTCCAAACATACAATTATTTATGCATATTATGAACGCATGTATTGCTAGTTCATAATATTTATGTAGACAAGGTGAGATAGAGTGAGGTATAGTGAAGTAAACTGAGCCAAAAGTTTTTTCTATTCATTAAATTTTGATTCTCGTGAACTGAACTGACATTTTCTCAAGCGATCAGATCTGGTATATCAGATACGAGTACTCTCTTGCAAACAGATATTTATTATCGATAAGCTTTGGAGCACAGCTATAGCACAGCTATAGTACAGCCTCTTAAAGGTGGCAGAGCTTCATCATGGGATATCGGACAGTCAACTTGGCTAGATTACATATTTGATAAGATAATGGATGTGTCGGCTGCAGTAGTGATAAAAAGCAAAGGCTGTACTAAATTATAATATAATAGGAGTTTTGGTCACACCATAGACTCAATTGACGGTCAGTTTACTCCAACTGAGCGATAGTTTACTAACCGTTTTCTAGTGAGAGTCATAGCAAACAATTAGTTATGTATAGCATTATATTTGTCTACGAACTGAGTCACACAGAGAACAGTCATAGATATGGTTCGGACATCCACTCAATATAACCAAAACTACCCGACGTTTGTCTATAAATAATATTACATTTTCTGCACAAATATTCTTCAAATATTGGCAATAGTTGTGTAACAAATGTTTTTCATGTGTGAGGCCTTTCCGTTTGCTTTTGGTATCTGAAGCTGTCGATTGTGTGACTCCTCTGAGTTGATGGCCTCTCCCTCTCTCCCCCTCATTCCTCATCTCCCTATTCCTAAGGGGTGCATACAGTCAGCCGACAGCCACTACTGATGACCAATAATTTATTGAATTAGTTTTTCTCTATTGAAACATAGCTTTCACTGCAAACTCATTACAATTGAAGGACTGATCAAAAAGTATGTAGACTTCAATTATTAACTCAAAATGAAACTTCTAAGAGCATAAAGAAACTTTAATTAAATATGAAAATGGTTCTAAAAATCCGTACCTTATGACTAGGGCAGGATATTGAACAAGTTCCAACTTTGATATTCGACATTATTCTTTTCCGCCATTTTTATTATCCATTGAATAAAATCTATATCGAGATTATTGAATAGTCTTTTCTTTTTGGTTACGTTTTAGAAAAAAAGCATTTTATGATTTTAGTACCGAAACGTGTGTATAATATGTTTTTCAATTTTTTGCACAGAATAAGTAGCAGTACTTTTAAAGCCCCCGATATTAAGCCACTGCTAAATATGATCGACGATAATAAAAATTTTATTTATTTTATATCAAAAGTAATTTCTTTTCAAAAAATATTTTTATCGCTGAGTTTAGTCTCTGTTTTTCGTCTGATATCGAGATTATACAGTTATCTATAGATATAAAGATATATAAATTACTGTATGTTTTATGAAAGAGTTTATCAAAAGTAATGTGCATTTCTCCCCTTTTTTAATATAACTCATCCCATTGTGTTTTCAAAGCAAAACAAATTGAGTATGCTCATTGTGATTATACCCCTCATTTATGGATAGCGTTGCGGAGTTATGGATGTCCCCTTTTATGAATATATCCCTCAGAGGTCAGAATAAGTTTAGATGTGCTGTACTTAATCGGCACAAAATTCCGACAGACATCTAATAAAATGGAATTTCATTTATTGAACGACTTTTTCTCGATATGACTTTTGATCCAAAGGATTACCAGATATTATACGATTCCAGTCCTCCAAATATTTGATATTATTTCGAATAACTCTTTTTCATGTTTACCGACAGAACAACACAAACAGAAAACATTGAGAGAACAGCACAAGAGTTATGCTAAATATCCCAAACGAAAGCCCTCTTTGAAGAGAAAGATCGACAAAAATTTAATAATAAAAGTTTCGTTGATTTTATTTTTTTTCTCCTTTTATTTGGTATATATTCTTATGACTCACAACAAGCCTTTCGGCCATAAAGAGTGAAATCATATGTAAATTATTCGTTGGAAAAAATTTATTCCGACTTTTATTTGAATTTAGAGCAGGAATGAGCAAGGTTCTTTAATTTTAAGAGTATAATAAGAAAAATTTATTTATTGTTCAAAAGATTTTTATTTAAAATGTTTTAATACAAACTTATTGAGAGAATTATTATTTTGATTTTAAGATATATACCTCTATATCTCTATGTATACAAATATGTATATATGGTTCACTACTATATGGTTGATTACTTTAGATCTAAACTTTTCCTAAAGAATATAAAATATTTTTGTTGTTATTATTAACTTTTGATATAATTTTTCATCAAATGATTGAAAATATTTTTTCTGAATTATGTTTAACTGAGATTTGTTATGAATTCTGTTGGCGTATACTTGAAAGAGAATATGTGCTACACTGGGATTGAATTGACTTGAGCTCAAAACCTATGCCATAGCCATCAAATGGAGTGAATCTCTAAATTCTGAACTCCTTATTAACTCTAATAAGGAGTCTTATATTCAATCATTTTTTATGTGTTAAGAGAAATGAACTGAAATTCATTTTCGATCAAAACATTTCATATATTGAAGTATGAATTGTGGGCTCTGGTATACCATCGGCTCAGCTCTGGACAAATACAAGTCCTGAGGCCATTGGAAAGAAATTTCAATTTTTTCTTTATTGCTCTCATCTTTCGTTTGAAGCGAATGTTTTTAAAGTTGTATTTCAAATGAGAAATCGAAATATAAAATCAAATTTTCTCTTCAATCCAATTGAACACTAATATAGCATTTGAGACTCTGGTATAGCCAAGAGTCTTTATTTTATATACTTTTAAATTAGTGTTTGTCATTGTATATTTTCTTCTTCTTTTTATATAATTTATAGAATCTTTACTGGTTATAACTCAAAATTGTTCTTGGCTATTTCATAATATATATTTTGTAATATGGTTTATAGACTCTTGGCTTTACCACAACTTTAAAGAAAATTTAAGTCAAAAATTATATTTTGTCGATTGAATCAGACCTTAAGTATCGGAACCGTCTGTAGAGTCAGTCGTTTTCAGTAGTTCTTGAAATGAAATCTAATTTTTCGTAAGAAATAAAAAAAATATTAAATCAAACGCCGACTGAAGAAAACGATCCGAAAATTAAATGATTGGAAGAGAAGTAAAGACTTATTTTTTAATAAATAAGAAAATATTAAAAATTCTTTACTGAGTTTTTGAGCCGACTTTTGAGCAAAATTACAAAATTTAAATCTTTATATCTTAAGAGTCGGAGAGAGAGAGAGAGAGAGAGAGAGAGAGAGAGAGAGAGAGAGAGATCCGTCTTATCGATCTCACGAGGGAAATAAAATTAACCAATTTGACCAAGGATAGTTTAAAACTTTTTCTTTAAAAATTGAAAAATACTTTATTTGATATCTTTTAAAGGAATATTTTTTAAATTATAACCAATAAAATTCATTAATATCTATATATTAATATCTATATAGTTTTGTCAAATTATATGCAATTTATATACAATTTGTGAAATATTTACAAGATACAGTTTGCTTAATTTAATTATAAAAGTTTTATCTTTTTATTTAATTATTCGATTATATAAATTAATTTATATTTAAAATTTTCATATTTGATCTTGATACACTGATAAACTTGTTTTATTGATTAAATTTTAAAATGCATTTTAAACATATGATTCAAAAGCACTAAATTTTTATTTCAATCATTTATTTAGTTTTACTTAAAAATAATCTTGACACTTTTGATTTCTTAGACAAATCAGTAGATCTTTCAAACTTTTATATGACCTTACTCAACTTTTCTAAATTTACTATAAAAACGAAATTAAGAGCCTATTGAGTATAAACTTTGTCATTTGCCTTTAAGTTTAATAGTTTATTCCCTAATTTGATAGCACTTCAGAAATTTATACTCCAGTAATAAATCTGGTGTTCGATAACCCAAATATCGTCTGAAGATATTTATGTGAAAAATCATTGAAACCACTATTTGTGTGGAAAAGTTAAAAAGTCTTTAAAAACTTTAGACCCAATAATAATAATAAAGGTTTAATCCCATCTCATCAGAGTCTACATCATTAACTTAAATGTCTTCGATAATTATTATTATCCCTAAAAGTATTTAATTTTCTTTAAGAAATGTCTTCTTTTTTCTTCTTTTTCTTGTGATTCGATCAGAAATTTTATGAAAAATTAGTTTTAGTTTTTTACACAAAATTTCATTGAACTCTAATCAACTCAAATAATATCAGTATTAAAGTGTGGGTTTTATACTTAAACGACAGACATATTTCCAAGAGTTGATTACCGAATTATTTTTTTTATTGTCGAATGTCTGACACTTGACTACCAACCCTTTCCAATAATACTTTAGATGTAATTAATTCAGATTTGAGTTATCTATGATTTCTTTAACAAGGTGCAATTTTAATTAGTTTTCTTTACATTTTGGATATTTTTCAAAATTAAAAAAAAGAATATTTTTATGTATATGTTTGAAGTCATTTTAATGAAAGCACAGTTCATTAAATTGATTTTATATGAATCAATAAAAGCTGGACTCCACTGTATTCTTAAAGTAATTTTTTTGATTAAATTTCATTTTAGAAGACATTTACGATTTTTTCATCTCATCGGACAGAAATTGTGAGCCATTTATTAAACCATTAATTTTGAGCAAAAAGTCCTTTAAATTAGAAATTATTTTACAATAATTTATTGATTTTTTTGAGAAAAAGAAGTGTTCCCTGACTTTAATCGAATCGAAATTTTAAGGCACAGCATAACAAAACAGCACAAACGGCCTCGGCTTTAGAGCATAGAATAAAATTTATTTCTCTATTAAACTAATCGATTAGTTAAAGGCTTTGTCTCTGTTTTTAAACCCAAACTTCGCATAAATTTTTCTTCTGAACCAAAAATTATAATAAATTTTATGTTCAAAACACTTAAATGATATGCAATTTTAGAAGAACAGACTATTTCTGGTACTTTTTTACTTCTCTCCAATGAAAATAATAATGGGTTTTGGAAAAGCTAAATGTCCTGTGCTTTCACTGAACAGTCATTCCCTTTAGAATAATCACTACTGGAATATGAATTATATGTTTTACTCTTCAATAATATATTGGAATTCAAATTTGATTTCAATTCAAAAATACAATTCCTTTTTATCTCTAAAACTGTAATAAAATATCGGTTTTCATAAGTAGTTTTGTATAGATTTTCAGTCAATTATAATACAATTTGTTTTGGCTCTCAATTATTATAATTTGGTTCTTGGCCCAAAAAGTAAACATTAGTAGCAAAAAGAGTTGAAGAGTTGACTCACTTCTACTTTAAATTTAACTAAAATTCATTTAAAAGTAATTAGTGTTTAAAAAATTGTTTCTTTGTTTTTAAATACTAATGGAGAGAAAATCACTCTTTTCATGTGGACATCTGCTGTCGGTCCTTATCCTGTTTATTCTAGCATGGAAAATAACCATGATATAACCACATACTACTTTTTCGACAACTGTCTATCAACAAGGCTTACATAAAATGACAATTTTTAGCCCAAAATAAGAAAAAAAACAATTGTTTAGTGGAAACACTTGAGTCTAATGTTTATATGTTTGTGTGTTTAATACATTGTCTACCAGTTCTTCACAACGGATAGAGAAAACAAGAGCACAAAGTTATGTTGTTGAACGAGTGGCTGTCCTACCAGTGCGTTCGGAAGTGGATTCCAACTAAATTATAGCTATTTATCTCTGAGTCGAAAGTAAAAAATGTTTGGCAAAAAAAATTCATTTCAAACACAGCGTTCACTTCAAAAGTACTTTACTTTAGACCTAAACTATACTAAACTATACTATAGTTGACTCCAATATTTTCTTTTGCAGACAATAAGTATTTTATGTTTTAAGAAAAATAGGTTTTTATTGAAAGCAAAATAGAAATCGTTATAAACAGAAGCAAAACGAGACTCTCTTTATGAGGACTGCATTATATTTTGATATTAACTATGGGATGGTCAGGATATCTATGGGAGGGTATGAACTAACTTACACTAACCATAAGAGAAACCACTCTCTCAGACAGAATTGATAATCGATGCGATTAATTAAAATTAGAAATTATGAAAATTGATTGTAGATCATCATGGTCATTAACAAAATTGATTTAGCAATGGTTCACATCCCTGTTCACATCCTATCTTATCCAATCCTACCCTATTCATTTAGAAATGATTTCTTGAACTTCAACTTCAGTTACAATTGTTTTATATTTTCGCCGATTTTTTTTGTTTTATCATTTCATGAGTTTTGGCCGAAAAGTATATAATCTCTTTCTTTACAGACGAACAGTTCTTTTCTCTATTTCTTATTCTGTACTCAATTCTCGTCTGAATTGAAGCTCTGATTGAAATGAAATCCAAACAAAAAAATAAATTTTTATTCCAATGATTGCTATTGTGTTGTATTATAAACCCATTGACATGGAATGGCTCACAGAATAAGTGGATTCCTTTTCTTATATTTATCTTTTTTATTCTTGTAAATTATCAAAGAATTCCACTGATGAATCTTGGCAAAAACACAACATTATTACTCAGATCATTTACAGACCACTTATTCTTTGCCTTTTCTCTGAATTGCGAATAAAAAAAAATATTTCTCCTATTCTTACGTCTTCTTTGATTACTCAATAGTGAGAGCACTGGTATTCAAACACAAAATGGCATTCAATTCATTCCACTTCACTCCACGAAAGTAAATGCCTCATATTATTTTAACCAAGGTTTAACAAAAATAATTGTTTAACAAATTGTTGGATGAAAATAAGCCTATTTTTCTATGGCTATCAACTGAGACCACCTCAAAGAATAAGAAAAAAAAGATGCCTTTCCTCTCAATCTTTAGTAATAAGTTTATCGTCAGAAACGTCATAAAAAATAACACAAACGTCATTCGGAGCGCACATATCGTGTGTCCGTCCGATAAGGTCTTCTATTATAAGACTTATATCCGAAAAGAAAATATTTTACAAGAAGTGAATACTCTGTTTGTATTGAATAACAATAAGACTTATTCTGTGCTTATATTTATAGTCAAAACAAAACAAAATATTCTAAACTAAAGAAAAAAGATTTCTTCACACTTGAGATGAGTCTAAAAATGAAACCAAAAGTTGTTTTTATTCTGAATTTATTTTTTTTAAACAACTGTTTGTCTCAATTTTGGGCTACCTGTGCAGTTGATCACCTGTGCTCTTAAGTGAAACAGATCCTGGTCTGCGGTTTTCAGGGATTGGTGTCTGTGCACTACGAGTAATAGTTTTGTAAAGAAAAAAAATTATTCGCATTTCTTAAGTTAAAGAGAAACCATCAAAAGGCAAAACTACCTGTGCTTTGGATGGTAGCAATAGAAGGCATCTCCACCCAAATTACGCTTTGTTTCAGGCCTACTATCAATTATAGTGGGGGTAACAAAGTTATCTTAGTTACCTTTTCCACTACCATAGATCAAATTACAATTGGTAACTGACCTTTGATCAACAAGGCAATAAATTAGCTTGGCAAACTTTTAAAAGATTATTAAAAATTCTTAATTAAGAAAACGTGAAACGATTAGAATCTTTGAAGATTTACTGACAAAATTAAAATATAGAAATTGTAGTGATTTGATGATACCTATGATGATACTACCTTGCCACTTTATGTGTGAATATTTAATAAAACATGTTTTCCAAATACTCACTATTTATGAGTTTGAATAGAAGTTAAAATAATAAACTACTTTTATAAGTACCTACCTCATTTGCCTCATTTGCCTCATTTGACTCATTACTACTTCACTTTCGTGATTCTCCTACCGTCCACTCCTGTCTTTAGGCTAAACCCCAGTCCTGTAAAGCACAGGTAGTGTTCATTTGAGTATTAATAATAATAAATTTTTTTCTCTCTCTCATGAGTTGTGCTTTTCTCAGTTTTTATGCTGTTCTTTTCTCCGGTCTTTCGGCTCCCTTTTCACGCACTCAACACAACTATTGTATTATTAAAAATATTTTTATTCTTAATATTCAGTGCTTTGTCTGCGAATAAAAGACATTAAAGAAAAGAAATTCCAATTAAATCAAATCAAATCTACTTAAAGGCTATTTGATAGACAATGGCTTTCCCTTTCAACAGAACCGGTGCAGTGCCTAACGAAGTGGCATCACATCTGGCCGACACTCAGGGATGGGAACTATATATCAAAAAGAATAAAAATGAAATGAAAGTCAAATGAACACAACTTTTCAACATTTGATTAAAAGCACTGAAAAGTGTTTTCATTTTTTTTTTCTTTAATAAAACAAATTGAAAGTCAAGTCCTTTCACTCGTTTAGCAAACGAGTTGTGAAATGAAATTTTAATTCTGTCCTTTCATTTGGTAATCAAAGTCCATATTATTCTGTGCCTTAATTTTTAATCAATTGTGTATTGTAGCAAGGGGACTTTTTCACTTACAAATTTATATATTATGGAACTTTTTTATGCATGAATGCCATTAATATACGTAATACTCATTTTTCATTCTGTCCTTCAATGGAATAACCCACTGATGGAAAGCTCAGTGCACTTAAGCTCCAAGAAATTTGAGTGATTTTTCACATCACCATTCAATTTAAGGTCTCCAACTTTTTTTACTCTCAATTCCCTGAATGTCTATCCCTTGTATTGCCTCACATTTACATCGAAATGATGTTCAATCAGTCAAAGTATTTAGTTTTTTGTTCTCCAAACTTATGGATGTGCTGCTGCTCTCACACTCCAAACAAAACTCAACACAAAGAGAGCACTGGTTAAAGAGGACTGGAGGACCTTATTTGCCAACCAATATATTACAGACATTTTACTTATATATTGTATTTGCGATTGTATTCAATGATTGAATGGAGAAAATTGCGCGAAGAAAGAACACTGAATAGAGCTTTGCTCATATCCTAACACACTCTCTCTCTCTCTCTCTCTCTCTCTCTCTCTCTCTCTCTCTCTCTCTCTCTCTCTCTCGGCTCTCTTTTATGGCAACATTTTTCATATGAGCCAAAGAAACTTTTAGTTATGAGATCGCACAGAATGTATGGGTTTTGAATGGCATATGCTTTTAACGACAGATGGACTAAAGACTAGACGCAAAAGAGGACTTTCCTCACACAAACTTAAGGCTTAAGATTAAGTCCCACTTGAAGTGTTACTCGTCGTCCGGCGCTCTCGTCTTTTAAAGCTTAGTTTCAGCACTTTTTGAAGGAATTTACGTGTGTTTAAAGCACTCGTCTTTATTTGTGACAAATTTTTTGATTTGAGTCTATCCTTCCGTTAAATCTATTCTCTGCAAAAGATATGGTGTTTTGCGGACAATCTGTGGAACTATTGGTTCATAATTAATGTGTTAATAATAGTGGACAGAAGGTTCTCAACACAACCTATTCATGGATTTATCTCTAAAGAAATGAGAACTTTATTTATTTGTAAACACTTTTGAAAAATATATTTTCCACTAAAATGTATGACATTTTTGTCTAAAATTTGTGGAAAACTCTATTATTAAAACTTTAGGGAAAAATATTTCTGAAATTAAGTCAAAACATATGTTATTCAGTATTTAAACAGATATTTACATAACATATATTTTCTACACATCTTTTTACCGCTAATTTCCAATTGAATACTATTCCGTTAAATACAATATTCTGTGTGATTCCAATGAATTGTATGCCAACGGCCATCCAATTGAATATATAGTAGAAAATTATCTGAAAAGTACTGTTGTTTTGCCGTTTGTCTGCGGCCAACACTCCAAACCTCAGGACACAATTCCTATGTAATGTGTGGTTGTGTGCGAGCACTCTGTTCTCCTGTCCCTCACACTCTCCCCCTCTCTGTGTACTAATAATTGCTTAATATATTCAGACAAACAGCACATGGAATGGAAGAGACAGAAAAATAGAGAAACAAATGATTGAAAAGGCATTACATAAAACGCATCGAAATATGTGTTCAACAAAATTATTGCCTAAAATTAAGTTAATGTTCTAAAAAAGAAAACTACAGTTTTTAAAATTTATTATCTGAATTATCTGACACAAATATGTTTTCTGGTAATTGCCATTCATGTAAAAATAGCTGGTGTTGTAGTTATAACATTACTGTAAGTTTCTAATATTGAAAATTTCCAAATCATTAATATTCTGAATAATAATTATTTGGAAACGATTTGAAAACACAAATCGTTAATAAATGGGACAAAAGACAAACAAAATTATCATTTTTCGAATAAAATGTTATTATTCTATTTGAGTAAAGCTGTGATAATTGATTTTCATAATAAGACCGGCACTATCCTTGCATAATTTATTCATAGACAAAAGCTCTGTTCTTGCAAATCGACAATTGATTGCTGAACAGAAGACAAAAAAGGCGTTTATTTAATGATTTTTCATTTAAAGCCCACATATTATCAACGAAATGGCTTTTCATTTGTATTTCTGATGAAAATATAAATTTTCTTTCATATTATTAAACCTTCGAGAAATTGCGTGAAATTTGCAAATCAGCCATCAATTGATCAATAGTTGAATGGAGTGATTGTAATTTTGATGCAAAGGATTAGTCATTAATAAACGTACACTAATTGACTTATGCCAAGAATAATGATTCATTCAAACAGTTGGATAACAAACCGAAACAAAAGTATTGTTTAAAACAATTTTCAATCAATTGGTTTCTTTCAAGTGGTTTCTCAAGTGTTGAGAACTTATATTTGACACAAAACTGGGATATTTCTCATAAATGGATATTATTGTTATCCATTACAGTTAACGACTGTTTCTCTCTATACTAATGAATGAGTCAAACAAATCCATTAATCAATTGAATGAATATATTTAGCAGTCTCTCTCTCTCTCTCTCTCTCTCTCTCTCTCTCTCTCTCTCCACTGTTTTCTTGTGTTTATTTTTAATCACAAAATAGTGAATACATCGGAGAATGTGAGCGACCGGGGGCTTGAAATAATCAAGATATAGACAAATACAAACATGATAGATTAACAATAATCAAATATTTAATCATGCAAATATTTATCTTATTTTACATTTATTGAATTTGAAAAACAAAAATTTCAACGATTTAAGCAAATATTAAATACTTATAACAAATTTACCAAGACAACTCAGTGGCTAAACATAATTATTATTTTATTTGATATTTTATGCAAATCATGTGATCCATCATTACTTCAGTTTGTTTATTGATAACTATCTTGCTCATCACAAGGAGAGAGAGAGAGAGAGAGATTATTATCCATTTATTTATATTCAGTAAATATTTTATGATAAATGAATATTTATTCAGTATTTTCATCAGAGCTCTAGTATTCTCTCAAACAAATCATTTTCTGTAGCTCTTGTGTCGTGTCTCTGATAGAGAAAGAGATCTGTCATTTATCGGCCCCTAATGTCAAAGTATTTTTTCGAAAGAGTCTAATGTTAAGCACAAAAAATTCCCGAAAATAGTTTATATTCTATCAAATTCCTGATTAATTATCAGTCTATCCTCACATTCCCTGTGAAAAGGACAGCCGTTTTCAATCCAATGCTTAATCTTTTTTAGACAAATCATTGACTCAAAATAGAGAACTATTGGAAGTCTTATTTTTGTCGCCCATTCCTATGAATAGAGAGAAACATTATTTGTTTGTTTAATGAAATACAAAATAAGTTATGTATTTATGAATAATTTGTTTCAATAATGCATTTATAGATACAAATATAGTCTCGAAAAGAAGGAAAAAGTTTTACCGCAAATTAATTTATGCGTCCGATAGCCGTTCCTCAGATCCCCCACTAAAACAACAAATGCTTAGCACTCGATCTGTATTTTTAGGAAACTCTATGAAAAACAGTCCATAAATCTGTTTTCGACGCAATTCTGTCTGACAATACTTTATTTATAAACAAAACTTACAATAAATCTCTAAATTCAGTAAAATTAATCATGCTGCATTTCATTACTTCTGACAGAATTACTCATATTTTTGGTCTAATTTTCAGTTAAATAAACAGTTATTTCATTAATCAGAGAAATTAATTAATATTTTGTTGTATTATTACTTTAATAATCATTTTTCAGGAATTTTCTTAATAATTAATTAATAATTTTAATATTTGAGTAAGATATCATAGAATTGATCTAGCAATTCATATGGCATTCGTCCCTTATTTATTGTGTTAACTCAAATGAAAAATTTGTTCAAAATTAATACAGACTTTCATTCAATTTATTTGATATTCAAATTAGTTTTCATTAATAGCAAAGAGTTTCTCATTTAATATATACTTTTTGCCGTTATTTACATAAAATATTTTATGGAAATTATATACAAATATATAAAAATAATTTCTTTTCAGTAAAAATGTTTACAAAATATGTAGTTTTCAATCGATTTCTTTAACAAAAAAAAACTTCATTTAAATCAAATAACTCTTTGACTTAAGAGAAACAAAAAGAAGTCAAAGAACTTTAATACTATTTTTTAAATACATTTAAAGATAATCTAATTTTGCGAAGAAATATCTTGTGCTCACATATTATGTGTTTACAATTAAACAGACTGTGAATGTCTGAATGTCTACTCTAGATTTATATGATAGGAAGCAGTTCACGATCCAGTCCTGAGTCAATAATAATTATAATCTAATTATAATTCTTATTATTTTCATTACTCTTTTCAAACATAAATACATAAAACAATAAAAAGAGAGAAAAATGAAAACCAAAAATTTATTTCTCTCTTTAACTGAATTAATAAACAATTTTCTAATCGTTTGGAGAAATAATAATTATTTTCTTATTTTTATATAAAAATAATCCGAATAACGATTTAATTATAAGTTGTTTGTTATACTCCATTGTTTATAAGATGGGGTTTAACTGCCAGTCCTTTATCTAATCGTGAACAAAGTCTAACCACAATTAGCTCTTTCCTGGCCATTTCCAAGTTAACATTGTTTGGTGTCGACCCAAACTTGAACTCAATATCTTCTTATAATTAGAGTCATTCCATAAAAATAATTATCATTTTGTTGTATAAGAGAAAAGACATTCGGAAGGAATACAATGAGAGCATCGAATAAATGGTGCACTGATTTTCTTTGTCACTTCTATTCAAACACAATATTTCTTATTCTGATCTTTGATTTTGTGACCAAAAACAAGTAAACAAAAGCCATTCTCGTGAACAACACATAAGAGATAAACAATTGAACGTATGTTCCGTTTCTTCGGTGGTATTATTCTGTGAACTACTGTTTTGAGACTTGTCTTAGACAGAGCTCAGACTCAAGCCATAAGTCATTGAATACATTGGACAGACATTTACGTTATTAGCAGAGGTCTGTTAGAAAAATAACTACTATTTCTAACATTCATTAAACACAGAGTCTATTATATAACTTGAGGTTTAACTACAAACTGTCGGACTATTTGTGTACTGAAAACCGCTTTAATTAAGTTATAAATCAATCGATTCCTACGTTTGTATTCGTGTTTTGTAATTGAATTAATGAAAAATTATTTCGTTGTTTAATTGACCGCAAAATTTGACTAATTTTCTGACCAAATGTTTCGATGAAAACAATTTTTAATTAAAATAGTTTTGTCTCTCGAATGAAGTCTAACTCAAACGGAAAGTAAATATTTGTTTGAAAACGTGATTTCAAAATAACTTCATTTATGAAAAGATATGAAAAATGGATTCAAATTAAATTTTAATTTAAATGAAAGTCTTGAGGCATAGGAAGCAAAAGACAGACTATTTTTGCAATAATCTAATACTTGATTCTACACTAAATTATTCAATTTAACAAGTTGCTTCTTTCAAGACTGGTATTTCTTTTTATTACTAAAAATGTCGTCTAATTTTTTTAAGAAAAAATATGTTTACAACAGACCTTTTGAACCAGAGTTCCGACTCCGGGCACAGAATATAATGTCAAAATACTTTTGACAGAAATATTTTTCTAAGGTTTTGATTACTTAATAAACAGAATAAAAGTTATAATTTTTTTTCTTCAAAGAAAACATATTTTTCTCATCGAATTGGAAATGAAATGAATTTACAGATTTAATAATAGGTGTTTGGTATTCATGCAAATGTCAAAATCTACGACCAGATCCTTAATCAAAAATCTGTTTAGTTATGTACTGAGGACTGGCTTTTATTACTCTATGATAGTTATAATTAGACATAAAATGTTTGCGTTTTCTGTGAACTAATATTTTTCTTCAAATACTATGACTTATAAAAGTTTATTTTTAAGCCTTAAGTGGAGAGAGAGACGGAGAGAGAAAGAGAGAAGTATAGAAAGAGAGAAGGAGAGAGAGAGAGAGAGAGAGAGAGAGAGAGAGAGAGAGAGACTAAATATACAGTAATTTTAGCCAATATTTCTTATGTTAAGTAAGAGAAGAGTCAATGATTTGATTAATTTTAGTGAATCCATATAAGAGACGAGTGATCTGTTTTTGAAATGAGTTTTTCCAGAAGTTTTACCAAAAAATGTCTTTCTTGATGTCACTGTGTTTTTGATTATTATACATAATATTTTCGCATTTTCAATTGTTATAGCCAAGTTACTTTCTTCAAATTAGAAAGTTATAAAATTTGCAAGTTTATCAACCTTATTTTCTTTTCGAGTTTCTTTTCTTTGGAATTTTTTTCTTAATAATCAGGAAAATCTAATATAATCTGATGTTATCTAGGTTTAGTCTAGCATTTATAGTATTGACACGTTGGTGACCCCACCCTTTAAGTCATATCAGTTTTCGCTTGGGTTGAATCGTTTGGATCGCTGTCCCTATCATTTGTCTGAATTTCAGAATAACTTTTTTTTATACTCTTCTTGTCGTCTGAATTATGAATAATAGTCAGTCTATCGGAATCACCACAAATAACCACAAATATATTCTGTGTGTTTTCTCTATCTGTTCGACTGTGAACCAGGTATTTATCATGGCGTGACTACTGTGACAATCACGCGATGCCATTATTTAAGATAGATTTGTGTGGCTGTGCTCTCATTGCATACATTGGGCAGAGTCTGTATTTTTTCGTGATGTTGTGCCGATTGCGACCACTTTGCATACCTGTGCCAATTGAGTTGAATACCTGCCCCAAGACAAACAGCCATTTTATTATAACCAACGACAAAATTGCAGAAGAAAAGCTAACTAGATAATTCACATTTTTTCACTTCTATCAATCCTAAGAAATGTTTAGAAAATACATAAAATTCAAACAAAATATTCTCATTTATATATTAATCCGATATCTCTTTTAATTAAATCAAAATTAATATTTGATCATGATGAAATTTGATAGATAAGCTATTAATCATTTAAAGATATGAAACATAGATATAATTTCATCAAGGCTCATAAATATCTCGTCATTTGAGTCATTTATTTTTAAAATATATTAATATTAATAAACATTTAATTAAAAACAAAATTCATTGATTCAGAAATTGTCAGAAATTTGTTTTTACTAATATGTTAGTGCCATAAACTGATCAAGGATTTCTTCTTCTTGTTTATTAATTAATAATTGCCTAGTAGCAATATTAGTAGTAATACTAGCAATTATAGCAATACAGTTGAAATCATTGGTACCTTTGATTTCCGGATTTAATTTGAATAAATTAAACGTCGATTATATGACTATCGATTAAATTAACGCAAAATATGTGCAATAAATCAATAAATTAAAGTCTAAACAATTAGTTTTAATTAAATATAGTCTCAGTTAAGAAACTATAAACTATTGGCAAATACTTCAAACCTTCGAATTAATTTTCGAAATTATTATTTGACTCGAGGTATTAATTAGTCACTTGTTGTTCATTTAATTCCTAATATCAAGTTTAAACAAACAGGTTCATATTATTTTTATTATTGATTATTACTATTCATTAAAATTGATATGACTCTGATGTGACTCAACACATGATTGATGATTTTATAAGCAACTAATAAAAAGTAGCATGCTAATTCTATTAGAGTTTGTTAATTATTCAAAGTATTCCATTACTAATAAAACATTTTCTATTCAACAGATAAACCAAAATATCGCACAGCATATGCCTGTGAAGGCAATCGATTACAAATCGGTTGTGAAGAGGGCTCAGTCATCAATTTGATCAGGGCAAATTATGGACGATTTAGTATATCTATATGTAATGATCATGGTCATCTTGACTGGAGTGTTGACTGTTCGTCAGCAAGGTCTTTCTTTGTCATATCGCAAAGGTATGTTTTATCTAAAAATATGAACTTGATAACATTTTAAAATTGAATCATTTATTACATTCAGCTGTGGCTTTAAGTCAAATTGCACCTTGCTAGCTTCAAATACAGCCTTTGATGACCCTTGTCCTGGTACTCTCAAATATTTAGAGGCCCATTACCAATGTGTGCCAGGTAAGAGACATATTTGTGTTTACTAAAAATATTTGGCAATACTTTTGTTGATAATTGGATTGCAATCAACGCACAACTGATTTTTTGTGTGCTGTGCGTCCATTACTGTTGGCCAGTGCTCTGTCTTTTGGGTCGATATAATTAATTTAGTTCTAAGTTCTGTTTGCTCTCAGTTTTTGCACGAAATACTTGTCGTCAAATAATATTACATCAAATATAAGACGAAAATCTGTGCTAAACTCTTATTCCAATTCTTATTCTCTCTCTCCCTCTCTCTCTCTCTCTCTCTCACTTCCTCCCTCCCTCTCTCTCTCCCTCCCTCTCTCTCTCCCTCTCTCTCTCTCTCTCTCTCTCTCTCTCTCTCTCTCTCTCCACAATATTCTTCCCAAATAAGGTTGTGCTCAGAATTGTGGCCATCGATTCTTTGATCACTCGATTCCCAAAATAAATCGATTTAATAATCATTTCATAGCAGTACTCGTTATATATGCCTTTATATGTCTGTGCGTTATGTTATGCTGTGCTCTGCACTAACACATCACTTGGATTCAGAAGTTAAAGGAATTCTCTAAGAAATTCATATAAGAGTCGATAAACAGAGGATTTCTCTTCCACTCATTTTTTTTCTTCGTTAGCTATCAATAAGAAATGGTGTAACCAATGTTTGTCCCAAACTTTGACCCTTTACTAACTTTGTAAAAGTTTAAGCACAGGTTTATCATTGGCTGAACACAGATTCGTCTTTAATATATCTTTTCCGAACTCATTCATCATAAAAACCATAAAATTATTTAAGAGATATTATTTTCAGGGCTTTAATGAATTAGGAATGTCTACCCCTTTGGTGACCCCATAAGTATAGAGAAAAGCGGCAAAAATTTTCGGTTTATTAGCCATTAATGAGATTTAATCGGGGATTACGTCAGACCATTGCGATCGACTAATTGCGAGCACAACCATCCGTTAATCTTATTAGTGATTGTGAGCCGATCCTATCAATGATTTTAATCTTGTTATCGATCTATGGCTAATCCTGTAATGAGCTTGGTCACTTTTATAATTAATAGAAGGCTTTCATTCTTTTTCTCAAAATTAATTCAATAAATATTTTCTGTTAAATCCAGAGTCAAAAATGGCAACTTTGAGTACTGTGAGACCAGTGCTGCCACAGTCAGGCAATGGTTCTCGTGTTGTGGTGCCTCTTATAGTCGGACACTCGACACCAGTTCCGACACTCGATGTGTCGCCACAGACACAAAGCCGTCCACCGATTATTGTTCCGTTGACTCAATTATATCGGAGTTCGAGTACCTCTACAACCACCACATCGACCACAACCCCCTCTACTACATCCATAGCGACCAGTGTAAATAATCTGATCCCGGGTGAGAACAATAGAGACTCCGGTACAGGGGTTACATCGTCTTCTTCTATAGGAAAAGGACAGAACACATCAGAAATAGTATTTAAAGATAATAATAAATTTAACAACACATCAGTTATAAACAAGAGTACTACCCGCCCGCCCAACACTCTCTCAACCCGAAGGATTTCAGTATCTTCGAGTACAGTCACTTCATCAACAACTTCGAGGCCATACCATAGGGAGACTCCGGTCATACCGGAAATCAGTGACAATAATGTTAATAACCGTAATATCGAGTCGGAAACTATGGGAAGTATTGGTAGTGTGCAGTCGTTTGAGGGCTCAGACTCACCCTACTGTCCACCCGTCACATTTAGAGATATTCGTTGGCCGCCCACAAGACCCGGTGCCGTTACAATAGAGGCCTGTCCTCCACCAACTCATGGTTTGTTTTATAATTATATTTTGTTGTTTTCCTCAATTATTATAAAATTAATGGGAATTTCACTGAATTTATGGGATTTCTCTTTAATTAGTGTAATAATAATTAGGGAATATTCATTCGGTACGTATTTATAAATAATGGGTTACTATTTTTAATTGAAAATATGGGACAAAATGTAATAATTTAAAAGATTTAAGAATAAAAGTAATGCTTTTATGTGTCGACACTATCCGTCCCTAAACACTGATTAAAAACAGACATATTTTTGGTGATAATTAGACAACAATTCAGTGATTTATTTAGTTTTTCCTCTAATTCTGTCCTCAGATCACAGTTTCCGAAAATTTATTTCAAAAACTTTGTCTGAAGACATTTTTGTGGCATTTCTTCTGCATTTTATTGCCTCATATTTATGGCAAATGAGTTTTCAAATGTATTTTTTTTTAGTTTTCAAAACCGATTCCAAGACTTTATTTTTGTTCATTTGGTTTATGAGTTGTTTTTCTTTCTTTTTTTTGGGAAATAATTTAAACCCAAAAATGATGTCTTGTTTGACATCGATTTTGAATTATGTTTTTCTTTTGTGCAAAAAAGTATGAATTCATTCATTTAAATCTAATGAAAATACTGTCAATTGCAGGTTCGGCCAAATGGGAATGTGCCGGTACAGCCACTCAGGCCGCATGGGTCGCACAGCCAGACCTGTCCGACTGCACCGCTTTTTGGATCCATAACCTCCGTTCGAGAGTAAGTGTTTTTGCTTTTGTATTGTTTTTTAAAAATACTAGAAAAGCAAGTCGTGGACACAAGAATGACCCTGGTCGTGCGATGGCCACCCGCTGGATATCCCTTAAGCAATGAACTCTTGCACAATACAATAATAGAACTGTTTGTTTGTTATGCAGTCATTAACTGTGAAAATATTTTATTTACTTTTCCGTCAAAATGTTTGCAAAATATTTTTAAAGGCAAACAAATTCTTGAACTGACCCTCACTATTGGTATATATATCTGAAATGAAAATTTTTGATTCCTTTCCTTTTATTTACTTTCGTTTCTTTAATCATATATTTAGTTCTCAAACAAAGAATTGAACGAAAATTTGAAGAATTTTTTGCCATTTCTTTAAACTAAAACTAATTATTTCTTTTGAGTCATTTATTGAGTATAAATTCAATGATGTTTTAAGTCTAAACTGTCTGTCCTTATCCTCTGCCGCTTCTTTTCCCAAATTTTAAAGGATTTTTTTTCTTAAAGCGCTTTTCTCTCCAACTGATGAATGAGTTTAAGTCTAAGCCATAAGACTCAGAATAGGAGCTGTCTCTCCAACGGTTGACATGAGTTAAAAAAGTGATTTTTTAGGCAAATTCTTCGGATATTTTTTACTTTGAGAGGATATCTGCCAAAAGTTTAATAGAATTTATTGATTCCGACAATCAGTTTAATAGATTATATTATTTTAGTCCTTTTTCCACAATTATTTATGGCTTTCCTTTAGGTTCGAATTTTTCAAAATTTCAGACATTTCTTAAACAAAATCTTGGATTTTAGCGACATTTTTACCAAAATTCCTGTCATTTCTGACAAAAATAATAATTAAAACTTATTTGGTTTAAGAGGATAGAGTCCTGTAAAACAAGTGGACATTTAAAGACACTTAACTAAATGGCAGTCTCTAAGTATGCAATGACTTTACAAAAAATATCCCCAAAATTGACTCATTTTTTCTCATCTAATCTTTAAACTTAATATTCGGTTATCTATAGAGAGGAGAGTCAGGACATGAAATCCAATACTCGTCTTCAGTCATGAAAGAAATATTTCTTCGTATTCCTAATGTCTTATCATTCATAAGATTATATGATATCAGATATCAATCTTCATATCAAGTATTCCATTCTTTGCGAAGAGATTTATTGCTTAACCCAACCCTCACTTCCCAATTCCAAAGACAGTTATTTCTTAAAGACATTTGTGTTGTTATTTAATGAATGTTCTGAATATCGAAAGGGATATAAAATAAATCAATTTATTGTTTGAATTGAATTTAAATTCAAATAATTTACGAATAAATCCAATGAAATGAATAAATTGATTGATTGAAAAACGCTTTGATTTCCTATAATTAAATTTCAATTTTCATCCGACAAATCCTTTTCTCAAAATTGATTGCCCGCATCGCTCCCAAACAGGATTAACGATACCAGTCCTCCAGTCCTCTCATATTTACTATTATTAGATAATTGAAAGTATATAATCTTGCTGGAATTTTAATCAAAAAAAATATATAAGCTTACTTAATTGATTTTATTTATGTACAGGTGGAAAGCGGTGATTCAGTCATGTCTGTCGCTAGTGAACTAGCACAAAAGACCCGTTCCATGAAGTTATATGGCGGTGATATAATCCAGACCATTCTTGTACTACAAACTTTGGTGCAAAAGATGGGCGCTTCAGTCGGAGATATAGGAGAAGAAAAACGGCATCAATTGGTAAAGGATTTGATCCAGGTCTGTGTTTTTGTTGACTATTTTTTCAACTAATTTTCAGTGAGAAATGGTATTTATTTATGCTTTTGTTGTTGAAGTGTTGCCACTATTAGTCAGAAAAATTTGAGTCAATTTTTTTTTTGAAAATATATTTTTCTTTTGAGACTATTTTAAAACTATTAATAAAATGTTTGACAATATTTTTATGGATTTCCTCAATAGTTATGCAACTGTTCTTCTGAACAACATTTGTTTTAATGGTTTTGTTTTACAAAATGTCAGAATATTTTTATTAATGACTTTTATTCTTCAGATTTTGTGATGAATTGATATCTTCTCACTCTTTCCCTCTTTTCTGATCTCCAATTCCTTTTTCATGAAACTACTCTTCTTAGGGAATGAGTTCACAAATTGATAAAAATGATACCAAAATGAGTTTTTCACTTTTAGTATTCATTTTTTTGGCAGAAAAGATGTGAAATAAGTGTAAAAAATTTAATTCAAAGTCTTTTGAAACGATTTTATTCATAAGAATTAATTGGATTTTTCTTTACATTCAATGTTTGGATTCAAAAAAGATTTTAAATTATTTTTACTTTTAGTTCACAACTTTTATATTGAAATCCTAAAAAAGTAAAGAGTAAAGGGTTTTGCTATTCATTAAGAAATACATCTCATATCTCATTGTGCTTTATGTATAAAGAATAGCTCAATCGATTGGATGAGCTGAGCGCTCAGCACATATTTTCTTAAGTACTAAAAACATTATTCAAAGCAATCGTTTATATCTTTTCTTGTGTTCAATAGTTTTATGGAAACACAAAAAAATATTCATTTTTTTAGCGAACGAAAGCTATATTACGATTAGTGGCACAGAATATTCGCCATTGAGAACACAGCACAAGTGGTTTGCACTATTCAAGTGTTTGGCCTGAATTTCTATTCATGCAAATCAATAAACTGAATGATTTTCTTTAATCCATTTCTGTTTTGTATTAGTCTTTCATATATTTCTATCATTTGATTGAAAATGAAATTCACTTTTGATTTCAAATTAAATTGATTTCAAATTTCTCAAAAGCCTGTCCTCAAATAAGGTCTCTTACACTACGATATAACTGATCCTTTGACAGCTAATTAAAATGATCTTTTTCAATTTAAAGAAAAAAAAGAGTTTAATTCCAAATCAAAATAATTAAAATCGCATTTCTTTTGATTACTATTTTGTTAATTAAAATACTTTCATTTGAAATATAGATTTCCTTTAAAATATGCTGTCCTTTGAAATCAATTTAAAAATCAATCATTGAATAAAATTTCCCTGGACATATTTTCTAGCAATTGAAATAAATGATGAGAAATTGTTATTTTGATAGTATTTATTGTGAGAAAATTATATTTTCCACAATTTTTTCGACGCCTTTTTTGTTATGCCATCCATTCTTTTCCCTAACATTTCATTAATTAATTTAATTTTAATTACTTTATGCGAAGGAATTCCTTATCATTTGTTTAATGATATGATTGTTAGCTTCTCAGAGAAGACAAACTCTGAGAGGTCTTTCCTCTGTTTTAGGTCTTTACATAAAATATGATGCAATGAATTCATATACAGAGAACTTTATCTCTACCTTTTCTGTGAACCCTATCCTCCGCACATTTATAATGAAATGATGGCTGAATGTTAAGTACAAACGAATTATAATTAATTGATTACTTAAACCATGAATATTATGCTGTACTCAGAGAATGAGAGAAATTCTTTGCAATCTTCCATCGTTTAACTGTTGATAATGACATTACCGTTCGGAATAAGAGTGAGGCTGTGCTCTGGTTATATCAAAAAGTCTTATCATTATTCTGATGTATACGAGAGAACCTTTAAAAGTAGTGCTGTTTTTGTTTTAGTGAACATTTTGTTATTCTTTAGACTCTAGTCTTTGCTTCTCAACTATTCTGATGCAGTTCTTTCCTTATTCTGTGCTCAATATGAGAAATAGTTCTGTTTTATTCTAGAGTTCACTCTTTCGGTCTGTTCCTCATAATTAGATTGTTGGCCACAACTGAACGCCTGTAACTCCGTGTGTTCTTCCATGTTAGTAATAGTATTGCGGTCTTCTCTTCATTCCTATCTCTGGCATTCCCTCTTCTCCTAATTGAGTTTGTCTTTAGTCAAAGAGCACAGGCAATGGTTTAAGCATAAGTCTTAACATATAAACTGTTATCTTATGAGACCTCAACTATTTATTTGTTAGTATTTTTTCGCTCCAAACTATTTCTCGTATTTTTTATCGAAGGTCTCCAAACTTATTCTCTCTCTCTCTCTCTCTCTCTCTCTCTCTCTCTCTCTCTCCCTCCCTCCCTCCCCTTTCCTTCCCTTCTCTCCCCTTTCATTACTCAGTTAGTGTTCACAAGTTTGTAATATTGAATGAAAACATATCTAATATAATATTTGATGTTTGTTTGCATTCCTATATTCAAAATGACGAATGTATTGATAATCGAGTGATGATCAAAGGGTGGCTTATATTCTACTTAATATTTATTACTCAAAAGATTGTAAAATCTGAGATATAATTCTTATAATTTGAGTAAAGGATATTAATCGGACAAAATTTTAGTGATAAATATTTTATAAACTCATCAGATAAGAGTGTGTTTGTGCTCAACTGTTGACCCCTAAGATAATGGAAGTTATTCGTGCTTGCTTATATGATCTTGCCTTATGTATAAGTTTATTAGTATTACAATCGCTTTAAGCCGTGAGTAACACCATTTTTCAGGTCGAGCTACCGATCAAACACTGTTTGACTGCCAACGGCTCTAATCTTAATGTTAGTGCACACATAGACCAGTATTTATGCTGTGCTATTAGTATGTAAGAGCACAGAACAGCACTTTATTTTTCTTGATTTTTATATTGATTTATGTTTTATTTGAATTATATTTAGTGTATATTAAGCGCAGGCCTTTCGACTTCATTATGCACTACCCGGACATTAGTCTTATGGAGGTTTTAGGCATTCTCTACTTATGAGCAAATGTTCAGACTCTCATTCTGTGCTTTCACTCACTCACTAATCACTAATTATGTAATTTATTCGTTATTTTTCTTATTTTTATACTTTTGTTTATTACATGAAATTATTGATTATTTAACTCAAACTAAACTTTGCTGTCTATGAATCCCTTTCCCTCCAAAGTAAGAGAACTTAGACACAACTGGTAATTGTTTAAGCGTTGGAAAATATTTCTCTTATTTTTGTTTAACACTTGTGTTGTGAAAGTGAGACTAATTTTATCAACAAAAATCATTATTCAGATTAATGTCAAATAATTAGTATTCAGACTAAGAATAAGATTAAATATTTTATGTTTACTTCACTTGACTTCAATTTTTTCATTCCTCTATTACTGGCAATGTTTGCAAATGCATGAGCTATTCTGTGGTAACAGATCTTAATCTATGTAATTTTTCGCTTAATTTCTAGTGTTCGTCAACTTATTTCTTCGTTATTACGTTTCAGATTTGAATTTTTCAATCATTAGTCCCAAAGAAATGCTTTTGATTTGTTATTTCTTGTCATTAATTTTTGTTACTTTTTTCCATCAAATCTCTCTCTCTCTCTCTCTCTCTCTCTCTCTCTCTCTCTCTCTCTCTCTCGCCTTAAATGAGCTTTTTAGAACTAAGATTTGTCTGAAATTTCCAGTCCTATCCTGTCCTGAGTCGGAGGAAATGATTTCCACTTTTAAAAGTATCATTTTGTCCGTAAAGTATTCTTGAAATTTAATACATTTTCCTCCCATTTTGGCCTTTATTTTAAGATATCTTGGAGTAGAGCAAAAGTATAGGGAAATGTGCTGTCCATGTGTGTCGGTTATGCTTTATCTATAACGAGGTATTTCTTTTTATTTTTAAAACACTGGATTTGTCTGGAATCTATTCATTTTTCCCATCAATTTATGTTCGATCACGTATTGAAACAATTTTTCAAAAACTATTTCTCACTCACAATAAAAGCCGACCCCTTTCTTTCAATTTAAAATAAGCAAGCTTTTTTGATGGTTCTTTCCAGATGTTATTTTACAAATGATCTTGTTTCGAATTCCATTTATTAAAAATAAACAAAAAGTTTAATTTGAAATATTTTAATGACCTCTTCTTTAATAAGTAATAAGATATAATAATCTTGGTCATCTATATTTGTAGACGATATAAAATTTTGTGTTTATTATTGTTTTTAAGTCCTTTTATTTTTTATGTAATTTTTAGGATATTTTATATATAAAATAACATATTTTAATGAAAACTAAAAAAATGATTTAAAATTTGAGTCAATTTGGATATAAATTTGGAAACTTATATCAAATTTTATTATTTTTTTTATTTTGAAAGAAGTAATTCATCAAAATTTTTCCCAGAAATTAATTTTGAAATTTAATATTTATTTTTACCGAAATTGAGTACAAAAATAAATATTAATTTTGAAAAAATTTCTTTAATTCAAAGACTTCTTTATTTCAAAATTTTGATAAAAATATTCAGAAAAAGTCCTTTTCTTTAAAAGAGTTTTAATTAAATGAATTCTTTAACTTAATATTTATAAGTATTCATCGTTAATGTAGAAAAAGAAACATTTGAGTTGAGCACACACTCAGAATAATTGTGTGGCCACTAATGGGTCACAGAATTCATTATTACTTAATGCGAGAATATTCCTAAATATTAAGATTATATGTGAATATATATTAACTGTGAAAAGCATTTACCCCAACATTAGATTAGATTATGTTTTGATATAAAATGCATTCTCTTCTCCAATAAGAGGACAGACGTTAGAAATGCCTATAATATGAGTAATAAAAATCATTATTTTTCATTTGAGAACCGAAAGTAATCGAAATAATTATATTTTTCTTTCTATTGTTTTATATAAAGATTTATTTGAAAGAAATTTCATTTTATTTATTTATTTTATTTATTATTACATAAAGAGATTATTAGAAAATAGGTCTAAACTTTTTTGGTTTTCATGTCTTATATTTCCTCAAACTTTGAGCCAAAAAATTTATTTCAATCATTTAAAGAGAAATTTTAATGTTTTTAAAAGTTATTTAAAAGTTTACGTCAATTTTGAATAATTTATGAACAGCTGAACTTTTTAAAGTTTGTTATGTGTCGGGTAACATGAAAAGAGAAATATTGGCTTGATACACTCATGCACTCATAGTATCATTTGTTGAGACAGTTATTTTCATTTTCTTCTGTAAGCATCAGCTTTTGTCTAATGTTTGTAATAATGATTTTCATTATTATTTTTAGTACCAAAAGAACTCATATAATAATAGTTATGATAATTATCTATGTATTTATGAGAGCCAACACTTATTTTGTAAGCGTTGTTCTACTCTTTCGGATGTTGTGTGCGGTTATGTCACATTCGGCTATTACTATTGTCTCAGGGGTTGAATATTCGCCTATAAGTTTACTGGTTTATTCTTAATATTTAGGGCTCATTTTAATTACTATATAGTGTTAATGAAGTGAATATTTAATTAATAGTTATATAATAATTATTTATTTTCTCAATATATTAATTATAAATTTAATTTTAGCGATAATTCTTCTTTTAATTTAGTTTATTATTATACCTCCAATTATTGAGAAGTAAAGATAATTAAAATGACCATTGTGAAAACATTACATTTCCTTGTTTATATTTCAATGATGAATTATATGAAGCGATGATTTTTATACTGATTATTCAGTTTCTGTTCTGAGAAATAATTCTTAAAGAATTGGCTATAATTTCAATAAATGTTTCCATTTGTTAGAAGCACTACATTTGAGTCACACTTCTCTTTAAATGTGTGAAATGCAAAGACAAAGCAAAGCACTGGTATATAAGAGTTAGTGCGGCATTAATTTAAATTAATTACTTCGGAGACCAGACTAGAGCTAAACTAAAGCAAAAGGACAAACCAAACGATAGCTGTTCTCTTAAAACTGAGTCTCATCTGTTGTTAACTTATATTTACGACTATTATTCCAATAATAAAATATTTGGTTCAGCGTTTCAGAGTCTGCATAACCTATTAAATGGACTGTGCGATGGTTTAGCATTTTTTTAGATGTTTTAGATGTTACACTTGTGTGCATACATTTTACACGAAAAGAGCTATTGCCCAGAATGAAAGCTCAGCATAAATTTTGTAATATTTTAAGGTTAATTAAAATTAAGTTCTCATTAAATAATTTGCAAAATAAAAAGTTTTAATTACCGACACATTAACAAATGTGAATGATAACTAAAACTAGGACAAATAAGTTAAATTTGCTTATCTTGTAAATCCTTGTACTTACACAAATGGACTGGATATTTTTTTATTAGTTTTAACTAAATTTACTCAAATTTTGTTTACTTCATCTCATTATTATCGCCAGAATTTGTCTTAATTTTTCAACAAAACAGTGCTTTTTATTCATTGATATTAAACACATTTTTAGCTGACAATAGCTTTTGAGAGACTTTCAAATATTTGCAGAAATTTATTCTGAAAAGCACTTAATCGGAGACATTTAATACAATTCAGTAATTTCTTGTCTCTCTTTGCCTTCAATTATTAGCTTTTAATTTGAATCCTATGAATTAAAACTCTAATTTAGTCCCAAAATGCCCGAAACAAAATTAATTTGAAATTCATTGTAATCATGCAAAATTGTTTTTCCTTTTAATTGAGGAAATGTTTAATAATATGAGAAATTGAAACTAATTTAATGTAAAATATTCTTTAATTTTTGACTAATCTCTCTCTCCCTCCCTCTCTCTCTCTCTCCCTGTCTCCCTCTCCCTCTCCACTTCTTTCTCTCTCCTATCATTTTAATTGTGCTCTCATTTCGTTGAAGTGTTTTTGGCTTTAATTCAAGACTTCATTTCGGAAATTGAATTCAATTGAAAAGACAAAGTCGTTCTCGTGTTTCATCTGAGAATCAGAGCACTGGCAGATGAGTGCTGTGCTCTGCACTCGACTAAACTTCATAATTAGCCACTGAATTATTTGTGGATTAAAATTGTTTTCATTCATTTTTGTTATAATAAATGTTTTATTAAATTATTATTTCAAATGTTTAATACAATAGAAATTAGAGAACAGTATTTTTGAACATAAATTGCTTTAATAATATATAAACATTGTTTTACTATAATATGGAATAACACTCCCTTTCCCTTCAGAAAAGGCTGGAATTTTCATTAAACATTCAATGAATTTTTAATTTCTAATTTACTGACTTTAATCTAGCAGAAAATTATTTGATGGCATTTGGTTTAGGGCACAAATTTTAAAAATAATTAGAGTTTTCGACATTTTAATTGATGTTTAGTTTTAAAAACAGAAGAGTTTACTTAAAAATTCAAATTAAGTTCTAAAGGATAAGAAGAGAGAAGAAGCATCATGTTCAAAATAGTTAATTATTATGTATTACTACATAGAAATCGGTTTAAATATTGCTTTCATCGCAGTTTCACTAAAAACTGTAATTTATTAATTTTATTGAATAAATGATCTTGCCAAACTATTCAAAAACCGGTTAACAGTGATTTTAAGCAAAGTCTACTAGTTATGAATGTTATACTTATAAATATATTTTCTAGATTTCTCTAGGGAATATTCATTTTAGAATCGACTAATTTATCAAATGACTATGGTCTTTCTTCTTTTTAATTGAATAATCAAAACTAGTGATAAAAGGGTGGTTATAGAATGCTATTCAAAAATGTTGCTTCAAAACATTCTTGCTAATGCTAATTTCATTGAAAATTAACATTTCTTTTCATTAAATTTAATACAAATTTTTAAAATTAATTTTTTTTCTTTTTGAGAATCTTTTCAAATGACTTTTTATTCATATAATTTGAGTATCGATTCGAAGATAAATAAATTAAATCAAACAAAAAACACTTCATTAGAGAAAAAATACATTTTGTAATACAAAAGCGATTCTCTTATTCTCATTACTAAAAGTTTTATTCAATTCGAAGTCATAATTAAATTCAAAATTTCTTCTCATATGATCTTAATTTAAATAATAGGGTTGGGCACAGAATAGGGCACTGAATAGGGCGCTGCATTAGGCACTGTATTAGGCTATGCCATCACCAATATTTTATGTTGGGATTAATGATTTAATTGAATTTTAATTAATAAACTTACCCAAAACCACAAACTAATCAATTTCAATTAGCTAGTGTATTTCTTAAAGCTAGATTTCAAATTTAAAGTTTTGATTATGCTAATTCTTACACTTTTCATTTTTTCATCCCTGATAAATTAGCATCACTGAAGAAAAAAAGTATTGTAATATTTGTATAAGAGTTGTTATTTTAATCTTGAGATGACCTAGTATGCAAATTACTTTGATATACCCTATAATAGGCTAAATATGAGATCATATTCTCAATGGGTTTGTGATCTTTTCGTCTTCTTTTATATAATAATAAATTCTGTGAATAATTTTTCCTTTTTTTGGTCCTCAAATATATTGCATACAATGAAATAGTTTTGTTATTTCCGGGTTATCTACGAATTGAATCTTGTCTTCACTATTGATGATTACTTACAATTGTTAGTATATTTTCATAAATATAATAAACTTATCATTCGATAAATATTTACTTGTGATTGAAGAATATTCTTGCAATATATAAGTGATTTATATGTTTCACTAAATTATTTGAAATCATTTCTTCTTTTATTGTTTGACATAAAATTTATTTCGGATTTTATTTGTTTTAAAAATTTTATTTAAAAAAAACAATTTCTTCGAAATAATCGATTGAAGTTCAAAATCATTATTGAATTCATTTGTTTTTCGAATGATTTAGTTTTAAAGTAAATAATTTATTATATTTTTGTTTTTTAAACTTTGACTTTGACTTCAAACTAAATTTTATTTCTTATCTTTGGTTCTAATCTTTAAATTTTGAAAATTATAATTCGGTTGAAATACATAATTGAACTGTAATTTAGATAACACTTCTGACTTGTTTTTCATTCAGTTTTTAGATTTATTTACTGATTATTATATATTTATATAATTAAATAAAATAAATGATCAAGTTAATTTTAATTTAGCCCTTTTATTATTTGATCTGTTTTGAAAAATTAAAACTTAATTTTACATAAAATCATTGCATTTATTGAAACCTACTTTTCAGTTGAAATTAAAAGTTTGAACTAATTTTTGAAGTGAAAGATAAACTAAATTCCATAACAAATGAAATATTTATTCATCAATCGATTCTTGACTTTAGGCATAAATAACCAAGCTAGATTAGTATGGTTCATATTAATAAGGTTAATTTATTTTAATACGAGATGTGTGAATTGACATAATTTTACCATGTATAAAAAATATCAAATGTAAATTTATCAAAATTTGCAAGTTATATAATGGCAAATTGTTAAATTGTTTAAGTGAATGTTACAAAATGTGGTTCAGTGCCCAAGGTGCTTCTTAAAAATCGAAGGATAATTAACTTAAATAAAACCTTTCAAATAAAAGTCTTATCATTTCTATTATTTATTATTTATTTGGTATTAGTTTTTCTTAATCTCTATAACTCTAAAAGGCTTTTAAAATTTATTTGAATTCTAATCTTGCAATTTATCATTAATTGCTAATCCATAATATTTTATCCCTATTTAATGACATTTTATTATTTGTTTTCAAACAATTTTAAGCCATTTTTGTTATCAATAATTAGGTTTTTAACTCTATTTTAAAAATTTAAACTCAATTTAATTTAAATCAATTGGAATTTCCATCAAAACTATAAAGAAAACTAATAAAACCATCTGGGTGGTAATAAGCTTAAAAGTCAATTTACAAACCGTTACAGCGATTGAATAAATGTTTATATAATTACTAAAAAATCTTAATTTTTTATATATTTCAAAATCGCTACCAAAACATTTCTCATTGAACAAGTACATTTTTATAATAAAATTAGTAAAGTACAAACAATTGATCCATGTTAAATTGAAACCTTTTCTTTATTATAGTCTGTAATTGAGGTCAGTTCCAATATATTGGAGCCGCGAAACAAAGACGGATGGTTTGACCTTAACGTTCATTCGCGACGAGTAGTGGCCTCTCAATTAATCCAAGGTCTTGAAAGTGCCGCTCATTTATTAGCAGCCACTCAGAACGGACAGTACGACTTCAACAAAGCCCACACCAATGTTTGTAAGTGTTGAACAATTATTTTAATAGTATCTTGGTTCAATTAGAACATTTGTAAATTTGAATTTCTAATTATAAGTGGTTTCGGTACGACTCGTCGACGCAAAAGTTGCCGGAGTTAAAGAAATGCATTTTCCTACAGAAGAAACAGTGTTGAACACTGCCTGGATGGTTATGCAAGAGTCACTTACTCTTCCACTACAAACTTCGATCACTGGTTCAGTGTCTAAACCAGGTATGACTTTTTAAGACCATTTGTTAGGTGAAAGCCTCCATAAAACTGTAGTAATTATATAATTTGTTGTTCAGGTGTATTAAAAGTGGTATTCCTGGCTTATCGTAATGTCCAGGACTTCCTGACGCCATTGAATATATCTTCGACTCCCGGCTCAACGCTTTCGGCCAATTCATCGCCACTATCGTTGTCGGGATCCACCATTCAGTCCCCACATTCCATATCTCAGTCATCGTTCTCATCGATAGCTACCATCCCTTCCAAACGTGTGATAAATAGTAAAGTGATGACCCTTTCTCTGGTGGGCGAAACCAGTAATGCATTTAATATTCGTTTGGCGCAACCGATTCAACTACAGTTCAAACATCTGATCGAAGAGAATATGTCAAACCCTCAGTGTGTTTACTGGGACTACAATATTAGGTAATTAAGCCTTTGTTCTCATCAAATCTATAGGGATATAGTGAGGGAATGGTGATTAGCACAGGTAACTCAAATGAATTAATTTACTCGATTTAGTGAGTGGTCATCTGATGGCTGTTGGCTTCTGGAACACAATAAGTCGCACACAATATGTAATTGCAATCATTTGACGAGTTTTGCGCTCCTAATGGACCTCAACAATGGAAAGGTTGAAAAATTAGCAAGCATAATTAAATTTACTCAAATTATTTCTGAAATGTCTTTCAGGCACCGGCTATTGTGGATGAACTCTCGCACCGGTATATCGTATATATTGGTTGTATTACATCCGTTGCCTTAATTACATTGGCTTTAGTTCTGCTCTTATTCTATAAGTAAGTCTTTCAGTCACTTTGAGTCAAACATTTCAATGAAAACTTTGTTTTGTATTCATTTTCTGATCAATAATTTTATTTTCGCATAAAAATTGAATTCCAATATAAATCTATTCTTGGTTTAGGATTTCCTCATTTTTCAGAGGCTTTAAATCATATCCAGAATTTGTTCAATAATTCAATTGAAAAATGACTTTAATTAGTTTTTTAAATTTTGATAAGATTTTAATATTAAGAGTTGTTTAGCGCACAAATTCTTCAATTTATTCAGTTTCCCAATAACTCAATGAATAGAAGAAAAGATGAAAATTTTTCGCTCCATTTATCGGAAAACTTATGAATTTTAAGATTAAAATTCTTTTGAGAATTCTTTTGATGGCTTTCCTCTCAAAGCCATTGACTTTTGATAAGATTTTGAATTAAAATATTAGTTCTTAAAAATTAATTAATAAAAATGCCATTAATTTTGAGTCAATTAAAAGTATGTAATAAATGAGTTCTAAATTTGTTGATCTTACGGCACAGGTCACAGTTCAAAGTCGCACATTCAAAGTCGATGGCCGGCGCTCCTCAATGGCTGCCCAAATGGATGCGTAGCTCAAAACCTTTGCCGTCCGATCAAAGCGGACAGACCGGACAGACGGCTGATCTGTTTGCTATCGCCTCACAGAATGGCGGTGTTTTGGGACAGCCTCCATCACCAATGATACGGGCCAGTGGTCACCACCATAAAGGACAATTACAATCTGGCTTAAGCCAGGCAGGATCGCTACAGCAGCTCAGTGTGGGTACCCCTACTCAGACTCCTCATCTCACTTATCAGTCTCCCCCACCAGGTATTGCACACCACCAAAAAAGTACCACTCATTCATTCATTTTCTTTTATTCTGAGCACTTCCTTTCCATTTCTTCCCTCTTTTTCTCTTTTTTTAAATTCGAGACTATATTTTGTTTGACCACTGATTCTATCCGAATTTATTTTTTTAATGACATTTCCTTTGATTTACACAAAAAATATTCCAACAAAACTTATTAAACGATTTGTTAAAAGTGCGAAACTTTTCCTAATATCTCTTTACTTTTCATAAATTGATTCTTTGGGACATTAACTCAGTTTTAATGAATTCCCAAATAAAAAGAGTTTGACTTAAGTTTTGTAAACAATTTTTTTTTACAAAACAAACCCTTCGTATTGTCGCTAAAGAGATGAGGCTTTGAATGATTTGTTTTTTAAAAATCGATGAAAAAAATTGACAAAAATGTTAGTCTTTAAAAGAGAATCTTTCAATTTCTTGAACGCAAAGCAGTACTCTTTGTTTATCCGGTGCTGGTCTTTAGTTAAGTGCAATTTGATCTACAGCTCCATTAACCCAATATTAGACACAAAGAATATAAAAAATTTGAGACAAACTTTTCATTCATTTCAAACACTAAACTTAATGTCCTAATCAGGGGTGACCAAGGTCACTATATTCTTCATAATAATCAATGAATAATTTGCCATTTTTTTAAAACATGAAAATAATATTATTCTTAATTATTTTCATATTCTATACTTAACATTAAAAAAGTTACATGGTATTTTTAATTAATTTTAAAACATTTCCAAAATGTAGTCTTCTAGTGTTACCCCATTATTGTATGTCTGAAAACTTTTCGCTAATTTTCTTGTTTTTAGAGACAAACTTCTAATAGAAATGTGATTAACGTTTGGTTAGTATTTCAGTCAACTCGTTTCAGATCTCTCTCTTATTTTTTTGATAAAACATCAGTACTTTTGCCGACAAAACCTATTCTTTAGTCTTTTTGTTGAATCTTTTATGAATTTATTCTTATTTAATGTTTTACTCATTTAATTTGACTCATAAATAGTTGAATCCTTACATTTTTGTATTATATGTCTGAGAATTTCAATTGAAAATATTATTTCTTTTAAACATATTTTCCTTATTTTCTATTCATTCAATTCAAAAGTCTTTTTACTTATGTTTTCATTTTTTGTCATATATTTCAATAGATTTTTATAAGTCTTATAAACATTGTATAGAATGTATATCCCATTCTGTTTTTTATCGCCTCTCCCTGTCCTCTAACCTGGTTTTGTCGACTACTGGCGCTCTTATGAAATGCATATTTCCATATATTTAGTGTAATTCAAGCGAAAACACAATTGAAGTCTCGATTTTTGCCAATTTTTGTTGTTATTCAACGGCTTTAGGAATAAAAAGTGATTTTTTGAATTCAGAGTCAAAATTTAATAATTTTTTTCACAGACTATTCCTTCAGTCGTTTCCATAAACGACTGTTTCTGACTTCGAAAAGATTTCATGAGATTCTGTCGAAATAGTCTTTCAGTTCAATGAATTTTTGAGAAAAAGTTTTACCAAAAATTCAAGTATTTTGCAAATCAAGAGAGTCTTGACTTTTAGTTTTTTGGTTACACTTTTAGAATATTCAAGAATAATAGCAACAAATCAAACCTTATTTTAAACGAAAGTATTTTTTTCTAAATAATTCTTTGAAATATTTAATTGAAATTCTGATATCAATTGAACTGAAATTTTTCTGACAAAAGATTTGAATTTCTTTATGAAAATCATTTGAATCTTATTTGAGATTCTTTTCTCGAGAAAAGGAAACGAAAACATTTCTCTAATTTATTGAATAAATAAATTTTTGCTAAGAATTGTCTCCTGAATAAAAAACATTTCCAAATAATCAAGGTGCCAATCCTTCTATCATAACATTATGCCTTTTTATCTAGTCAATTTTTAGCTAAATTTGCATTACATGTCATTATAAGATTAAATTCTTAGATTAAATTATAATATTTCTATAAAAATTACATTTTGAAGGAAATTGTCACTTGGCAAATATTTGATATTTAATAGATACCTTGCTTATTTTTAATTCCAATGGAAACGACAATTTCCAAACAAATTTCGTTGACTAAACTAATGCAATATATAAAGAGATAAATCAATTTAAATAATTTCCTTTTGTTTGGATTATTTTAAAGTTTAAACTGATTTGTAGTGACATTTCAAACAATTTAAGAATAACCCCGATCACAATTCTGATCATTACTCAGATCACAATTCTCAATTTAAAAATGAAAATTCTAATACAAATAATGTTAGAGTAAATCACAGACTGTTTCTGATGGCAAACATTCAGTTGACTAAAGAATGAAAAAAAATCAGAGAAAAAACAACTGATTCTTCTCTTATGTCTTTATTATTAGACACGTATTCTGTTCTCTTCTGTTCGACCGGAGTTTGCAAAGAGAGAGAAATAAAGTCAATTCAATCCCTATTTAATCCTTTTTCCGCATGGATTCAGTGCTACAATGAATGGAATGCCTGTTCCATCGGTACAATTGCTCTGTGCGTTAGCTACACCCAGACGTAACACATAAGCACAGGCTGTACATACAGTCTGTGCGCTCTTAACTACAGTTTGTGCGAAAAGCTTCTCCGATAAAGAATAAACTCAACAAAAGAATATCAATATATCTATAATAGTATACTATCTATAGATTTATATAAACGACATTAACATTTTAAGTCCTCCTCTTTTTCTCTCCTATGGCTTAAGACCCCTCCAAATGCCTGCTTTCACTCAATACAAGTCGCCTTTTGTCCCCTCTCTTTGACAAACACTGGACTAAAAATTGATCAAAAAGTGAACACAGATTTAAATGAAAAGCAAATAAAGTTTCGATAATAAATATATTTTGATATTTGAATGCAATATATAAAGCATTTTATATAAAATATTATTTTCATTATTATTATAGTTATTATTATTATTACTATTTTGGGACCCATTTATCAATTGAGACATTTTTATAACTTTTTTCATCGTTTCAGACCTTTGTTTTAGATTTTCATTTCGTCCATTGGATTAGAAGTTAATAACAATAATACTGTGAGGTGACCAAGGTCAATCAATAGTTCAATCACCCCTCACTCAACACTCTTTCTCAATCTTTTATTAATTCTGAGGGGATTTACAAAAAAGTTCGAAGTTTTCCATTATTTAAAATTTAATGTACTAGCTAACTAGTAAGTTTTAAGCTGAATAGTGTAGTAAGACTCCCTTGCTTATCGTTCAAATTAATGTGTTTGAGTTCAGATATGGCTTTTTATCCAATAAAAGCCTTAAATTGTTTTGATAAATATGTTTAATCTAGTCTATAATGGATAGTGAATATTATAAGCCAGCATTTTTTGTGTGCTTTCTATTTTGATTCGTGATAGGGTACTTTTACACTTGGTTTATCATGATACATTATTTATACCATATTTTATTACTTCTCTCTCTCTTTCTTTTCAATTCGAATCACTATTTATTTTGATCATGTTCATTTCCTTTGTTCATCAATTATCATGGTGGTGGTCAATTTTCCAAATTAACCTAGATTAACAAATACCAAATCAAATACTATTCAAACTATTAATGAGACATAAAATGAAAATTTTAATGAATACCTTGGTAATTATTAGTTGCCATATCACTACTGGAATACGAAGTCTGCCGCTCTTCCGCCCCAATACGAGGAGCACAAGTCGTCCGCTATGCGACACATGGAGGACAACAACAAGTCATTGTTAAAGACTGCCAACCGGGCCAACAGCCAAGGGTTCATCACACCAGGTATGTCACCAAACATTCTTTACATTTTCCAATGAAAAGGCTTTCATTCATTCTTAACGCAATTCTATTCATAAGATTTAATACAATTATTATTAGAAAAAATGAACTCATTTTTAAAACACATAAAATAATTTAATAATATATAAGATATAATCAGTATTATCAATATAATCAAGGTCAAAGTGGCCATCAATCTCTTTATAATTTCTAATAAGTATTGAATGTAAAGTTTAAAAGATTTTGAGCATGATAAATGTGACCTTAAATTAACTGGTACTGTTGCTCACTTCTATTTACTCGTTTTTACTGTTATTTAAATTTTTGAAAATTTTAGTGAAAGTATTCAGTATTCATGTCATGAAATTACAGACTATTCTCTAATATAAAGAATGAGTGATAAGAATATTCTGTACTATTTTTCTTTGGAATGCAGTCAACAAAATCGGCTCAGAATATTAGGAGTCGTTTGGAATTTCATATATAAAATGAGCAGAAAATCTTAAATTTGTAAATAACCAAGCTACTTATTATGGGTTAAGTTTACAAATATGAGATAAATATTTATGATTTTGTTTTATTTGGGCCATAAATTTGTCTCCGAATAAAATTATGCAAATATTTGATTGAACCCAACTTTACTTAACTGTCATATGCTGTGCAAAGAGTAAGTCTCATCCCTGTCTATTGTCGATTGAGAACAAGTAGAAGTATTAGTCATTTGAATCGAAAATAATTCGAAAAAGACTGAAACGGGAAAAGAAGAAAATTTAGAGCTCAGAGTTAAGTGAAGCGCACAGTAATAGCGCTGGAATGGAATGAACAAGAATTCTATCACTCAGTAGTCCAATAGCTGCCATTCCTCTATCTTTATGCACATAAGACATTGTTGTTGGCACTGGTGTGTTGCCCCTATTCTTGGAGGTGATGTCTCATTGAAGTAATGGTGAAAAATACAGAATGACTTAACTGTCACTTTCTAACTATACTCACATTACAATTCACCCAAACATAAGAATTTATACATTATTTGTGTGCAAAACAAACGAATAGAAAAGAAAATATAGTGATTTCAAAGGAGGATAACCAACAATATATCAAAAATATATCAATTCTTACCAACAACTCAACCAATCATTAAATATTTCATTTATTTACTCTTTAATTCTGTTTTTGAAATAATCTTAGACATTTTATATCTTAGAATGTTTAATTAATACTAAATATCTTGCTTATTTTAATTTTGTTCTAAATGGAAAACTTTTGGTTGTGAGCAACCAGTAGTGGTGTCACCAGTAGTGACATTAATAGTGACAGTAGTAGTAGTTTTTGCAAAAAAATCAAGTGATGGGAATGAGAGCGTAGACCAAAGAAAGTGTTAGTTTGAAAAATTTACTGAAACTGAATAACTGGCAATAGAGTCGATGGCACAGCCATAAGGAATTACTGCTATTCTCTGCTCTTTATATATAAATTTCGTTTCTCTGTTGTTATCCTATTGTTTGTGAGAGAAATCGTTTTCGATTGTAGTCTGTTCTCTCTCTCTCTCTCTCTCTCTCTCTCTCTCTCTCTCTCTCTCTCTCCACGACTCTAATAATAATGACTTTTCTCTCACTTAAAGAATATATTTTTCTTTTCCCTTCACTTATTCTCTTCCTTTTAAGATCCGTTCGTCTCATTGGGAAAGCGTAGAGTTTTCTCATTAGCACTTTTGGCCATGTTCAATTTTTCAGATATAATGACTAGGAGAATAGCAGAGAATAGCATTCAGGTGCAAATTGAATTCCACTCTTATAAATCCATTACTTTTTTGATATATTAGTTTAATTTCATTGAATTGAAGGAAAATAATTTAGAGTTCAGTACTAGTATTGAGTTTTAGCTAATATTTATTACAAGTTATTTATTAAACGAGACTTTTATTGGAATTTTTCCACTAAAGTATTACGTATTGACTCAAAATAATTAATGCGATATAAATCCCGTTAGAAATCAATAATAATCTCTTGAATATTATCGATATATCTATTGGACTCAGAATAAAAAATATGTGGAAAATGATTGCGGAAATTGCAGTCAAAAAAGTAGTCATCGATTCTAAGAGTCGAATAAATCAAACGATAAAACACTTCATATATTTTTCTTATATAAAGTTTTCTATCGATTCGATACTATCCTTTCTATACTTATAACTCATTTATCATTTAATGTGATTTTCTTTTTCTTTACTTATATTTGAATAAATAACAGGATTTGCAATGATTTTTGCAAGTTTAACTAGGTAATATTTGATAATTTATCAATATCTTGCTCATCCCAACAAGAATTATACTGGACATGAATCATAACTGGATTATTGGAATTTTTCATTCATAGAAGAAAGAGATCTTTTCAGCCATTATTTCAGTTTTTGAATATTTTTCATTTTATGAATATAAATGAGCAGAGAATCAGTCGGTGTCTAACAGATAGTTATCTATCGTTTGCCTGTAATGCCTCTCCTAATGGACAGACAGACAGACATATAGTTAATAGTGAGAAATGAAATATAAATCACAAATTTTTGTCGATAAGGCATTGAACTCCAAAATATATTTTATAAATATAATTCATGAATTTGATAATAACCAAGGTAGTTTTCTATAATATAATAAATATATATAAAAAATATATTAACTAGGAGAATTATCATCTTTTGATATTATTTATTTTATTTAAATTTTTAGAAAAAATTAAAACAACCTTGGATACATCAGAAAAATCAATACTAAGTCTAATATCTATGAAAATCAGAAGCAATAATTCATTTGATTTTTCATAAATTATTTAATTTTGATTTATATTTCTGTAAAGAAAATAAGAAAAGATTTTCACCGAAACGAAACTTTTAATAAATTCAGAGATATATATGAAATACATTTTCATTCTGAATAAGAAATAGAGTGAAGACTTTCTCTATAATATTATCATTCAATTCAGAGATACTTTTTAGTCAAAGAATAACATTTTTAACTGATTTGAGTTAACCATAAAAATTTTTATTACTTTTATTGTTATTAAAAAATAATAATAAAAAAGAAATATTTCAAAATAAATGAATAAATTTTTCCTAAACAATCAAAAGTTGTCTCAAATAATACTTTGATTATTTTGTGACCTCTTTTTTATTCAATAAATTGAGCATGTTACATTATAAAGTTAATAACTCTAAACCAGAGTTATAAACAAATTTAAATTAATTTTGAAATTAAGTATAGTTTACAATTTAATAAGAAGTGGACATATTATACAATATATTAAACAATATATTATACAATAGGCTATTATATATATAATATGTGCCAACCGGTGAACATCTCTGATTCTGTATATATTTTTTGCAAAAACTAAATGCAATTGGATTTTGATTGCATTTATTCCCTGATATGTTGTAATGTATAAGTTGTTATCCATCTCTCGCAACGTTCAGCTCTTCATCCCTTTCCAAGTTCTACTTTTCTACTCATCTCCTCTGGTGTACTACCAGTCCGTTCAGCCGCTCTTTAATTCCCGATTGACTTAAACTTTCATTGGATTTATGCTTCAATTTCTTTCTTATGCTCTCAAGACTTACGTATTTTTTCCCTTTTCGTCTTCTGTTTTCATACTAAAACCTTAAGAGTCTTATTCTGTTCTCTCTCTCTCTCTCTCTCTCTCTCTCTCCTCTCGTTTTAAGTCAAATCCCATTATAGGAGTAATAAAATTTCATTAATTCATCGAAATCTATCTAAACTGAGTCCAATAATATTCTCTAATATATTATAGATTTCAAGTCAAGTTTTTTTTTGGAAAAAAAATTGCTTAAAATTTAAGGATTTATTATTAATGTTAAAAATTATTACAATATATTTATAACATTATAAAAGAATCGCTTTTTGTTAAACAATATATTGAAATAATAAGGAATCAAAACCCATATTTAATAAAACGAATAAATTTGTTGTCAAATATAATGGAATGGATTGGAATCATATATGAATCCAAACATTATTTACACAATTCTTGTTTAGTTGAGTTTTTTTGTTATGATTCCCACCAGTGCTGAATGATATGTGAACTAAAGGCAATGATAGCTCAGGGATTGCGAGGCATTTGGATAAAACAACAAGAAAACATCAATTGTTTTATCCGGGAAGTCATTATTTTTTTGTGATTTATTCATAAAAATATGAAAATTGACTCTGAATTTCATATGAAAATTTCATCGATCAGTTTATGCTAAATATTTTATCAAAATCTTTTCAAAGAGAAAATAAAAATAAGATTTTCAAAAGTTTTCGGATTTTATTTTGTTTTTCTTCAATTCTTTTCAAATCAATTTATTTTAAAAATTCTTCTGAAAAATATTTCCTTTAATCTTCTCTTTTATTAAGGTTTAAACCAAAAGAATTGTCAGAAAATACCAAAAATATAATAATTTGTTTGAAGAAAACATTCTTTAAGAAACGAATTCTGATTTTCTTTTATCTTTTATTAAATTGTTTGCAAACTTCTCTTCAAAACAAAATATAAAAGTACTGATTATTGCCTTAAAAAATCATATCTAAAACTAAAATAATTCTCTCTCTCCCTCTCTCTCTCTCTCTCTCTCTCTCTCTCTCTCTCTCCATCTCTCCCTCCCTCTCTCCATCTCTCCCTCCCACTCTC
>JAQFZM010000146.1:0-49042 GCA_034695785.1 Galumna obvia
TTAAAAATTCCAACTCTAACCTAGTTAAATTAGCCAACCCGTTTTAGAAATTATTCCCCCATGTATTGAGAAAGACTATAGATAGACTGAGCCGTTTTAAAGTAACCAAAAAAATGTGATTTTTTTAACTTTTTGAGACCCCTAATAATTGTGTTTAAAAATTAAAAAATATATTTATCAATCGGGGGAGTTAAAGTATCTGTGTCTAAAATTTTATTAAATTTCATCGATGGGTTTAGAAATTATAGCTTGTTGAGTTGTCCTAGTTAGTTTTTAAACAAAGTGTATATACTACATTTTACTCTGTAAATGAAGTGAAAAATTCAAATAGATCTAGTTAAAAAATAACTCAAGATATTTTAATAATACAAGTTATTATAAAGGAGTACATAAACCTCTATTATTCTGCCACATTTCGTTAAAATAACTCAAGTGGTTCTAAGTAAATTTATGATAAATTTATGATAAATCCCTATAAATAAATGTTTACAAAACCATAAATTTAATAAATTTCCATTTTATTTTTATAAAAAAATTTACTTTGTTGCAAATAGTTTTAGAAATAATTAAGACCAGGGATGGCTAAAGAGCCGAGCTCTAGGGGGATATTTTGGCAAAATACCCCCTAGACCAAAAAAGTCCCAACATACCTAGTGTCTGTCCATAGACGCTAATGTTAAGGGTCCCAAACTCGTATGGGGGTATTTTCAAATTTTGGCCTCGTAGGGGGTATTCCGGAATACCCCCTTTTAGCCATCCCTGATTAAGACAGACAAACGAAATTGCGTTCAGTAATAGATGTCCGTAATTTGTTTTAAAATACTTAAAAACTTTAATATACCTTGATGTATATTGAAAAACAAAAATAAACTTATCGGCTTATTTTCGAACTAGTTTATAAAAATTTAAAAATAAGTTTATAAACTTTGTGTACTTGCACATATCCAGGGACTCCAACAGGATGTCATAAAAACTTCAGATTGAAGATGAGTTTTTACACAAACAAATGAATAAATAAAATATTTTAAAATTTAGTTAAAACACTTAAAATTTAATTCAAAATTAATAAAAATCATTTAAATAAAGATTATGTGAATTAAAAATTAGATAAGAACTTATAATCAAACTTTTGACTATTCATAGATTTTTAAACGAATATATAGAGGGCATAACTGTTAATTAACATTGACAATATTTTAAAAGGAGCATGCTCACCAATGACTCTGATTGTCGGCGTTTCACGATTGCAAGTCAGACATTTTTATTCTATGAGTCATTTGACTCAACATTTCTTTAATATTCCAGAATATTATAATAATTATAATAATTTTGAAATTTCTTTAAAAATCTCGAAAAATTTAATTATTAATAATTTAATAATTATTAGGTTTTTTCGAATAACATTATATATATCTGTTATAAAATGAAATAAAAAGAAATGAAAAATATTTTAACCAATGATTAGGTCTTTTTAGGGCCGAAAAATTATTTTTAATTTCATATAAATTTAATCTTAAGTATAAAATTAAAATAAAATTTAACATTAAAAGTACGGCTTTAGAGCCTAAATCATCAAAACTTAGATAATGAGATTAAGATATTAAAATATATGATAGCAATTGTAAACTGGCACTTTATTTAGAATAAGCACTATGAGGTCATTATAACTTTTAATGAAGACGACTATACCTAATGTTAAAATTCCATAATTTTACCAAAAATTCAAATTTTGGGTTTTGTAGCAATTATAACGTGCCAGAGCCCCACCAAGTGCATTTTCCGCTTTAAAGTTGGGGTAAAATATGAAAATCAACAATATATATCTTACAATATAGGTTTACTAAATCAAATATGCTAATTATGATTATGAAAGTTAATAATCTTTTGTTATTATAGTTTGAGTTATTGAGGAAAAACAACTTTATTTAAGAACTTCATTAAAAACTTCATTTTTTTCGAAAATCGTAAAAATATTTAAAATAAATTACATTAATTAATATTTAACATTATTTTTATTAAGCTATAAATTTTTAGCAAGAAGCTCGCTAGGTGGCTTTTTAATTTGCATTTTAAAATTTAATGGTTTAACTTTATTATTGGTTTTTTTCGAGGAACAAATCAAATATTTCTTAATATATAAATTTTCATACATTTTACACATTCAGCTTTTTGAGTAAAATTAGGGAATTTTTACGTTAGTTTTAGTCATTTCCTTTGTCTAAAGTTTTTGCGCAAAACATCGAGAAAATTCCAGAGCATTGATTGAATACTATGCAACCTTGTTTTTATATTATAGAGGAGAACAATTGTACCCATTACACTTTTTGATTTCCTCTCTACAAATAATACGCTAATAGTTTAACATGAAATCATAATAGTGTTATTATACGTATTATTTGTATAACACTAATCAAAAAGTTTAATGAAAGTCAATGTTTTCCGCTTTAATGTAAAAAAGAGCCTAAAATAGATTCTCGAAATTTCTACTCATTTCTAGAATACATTGAAAAGAGTATATAAAGTGATTTCAGTTCCTCTGAAACGCCATTAGATTTCAAATTTTAGTGAAAAATAATTCCAAAACTTTGAAAACTATTTTAACTGTTTTTAACTGTTATTAACTTATTTTAATTTATTAAATATTTATTAACTAATTGTTCGAAATGGCAAAAGTCGCTGCAATTGGTATCGATTTGGGAACTACTTATTCATGTGTGGGAGTCTTCCAACACGGAAAGGTGGAGATAATCGCCAACGACCAAGGTAATCGTACCACACCCTCATACGTGGCGTTTACCGATACGGAGCGATTGATCGGTGATGCGGCCAAGAATCAGGTGGCTATGAATCCATCGAATACTGTCTTCGACGCCAAAAGACTTATCGGAAGACGTTTTGATGACTCATCGGTTCAGTCAGATATGAAACACTGGCCCTTCAATGTTGTCTCCGATGGCGGAAAACCTAAGATTCAGGTCGACTATAAGGGAGAGTCGAAGACTTTCTTTCCCGAAGAGATCTCATCCATGGTTTTGGTGAAAATGAAAGAGATCGCAGAGGCATATCTCGGAAAGACTGTCACCAATGCTGTGATTACAGTTCCCGCATATTTTAATGATAGTCAAAGACAGGCCACAAAAGACGCCGGAACTATAACTGGACTCAATGTCTTACGTATAATCAATGAGCCGACGGCGGCCGCCATTGCCTATGGTTTGGACAAAAAGGGTCAGGGTGAAAGAAATGTTCTTATCTTTGATTTGGGCGGCGGAACATTCGATGTTTCTATACTTACCATCGAAGACGGAATATTTGAAGTGAAGTCAACCGCTGGAGACACACATTTGGGAGGAGAAGACTTCGACAATCGAATGGTTAATCATTTCGTTCAGGAATTCAAACGAAAACATAAAAAGGATCTGTCGGTCAATAAGAGAGCCCTCCGAAGACTGAGAACTTCTTGCGAAAGGGCTAAACGAACCCTTTCCTCCTCAACTCAGGCATCGATCGAAATCGATTCACTCTTTGAAGGCATTGACTTCTACTCAACGATAACGAGGGCTCGATTTGAAGAATTGAACGCAGATCTGTTCCGATCGACATTAGATTCGGTGGAGAAGTCTCTCAGAGACGCAAAACTCGACAAATCTGTGATTAATGACATCGTTTTAGTCGGCGGTTCGACTCGTATTCCAAAGATTCAGAAACTTCTTCAGGACTTCTTTAATGGCAAAGAACTGAACAAAAGTATAAATCCGGACGAAGCGGTTGCTTACGGGGCGGCTGTTCAGGCGGCTATACTTAACGGCGATAAATCAGAGGCCGTACAGGACTTGTTGTTACTCGACGTCACTCCACTATCTTTGGGTATCGAAACTGCGGGAGGAGTTATGACTACTCTTATTAAGAGAAACACAACAATCCCTACCCGACAGACGCAGACATTTACCACATACTCAGACAATCAGCCGGGAGTACTCATTCAAGTATATGAGGGCGAGAGAGCTATGACTAAAGACAATAATCTTTTGGGCAAATTTGAATTAACGGGTATTCCTCCCGCGCCCAGAGGTGTGCCTCAAATTGAAGTTACATTTGATATCGACGCCAACGGTATTCTCAATGTATCGGCGGTCGACAAGAGTACCGGCAAAGAGAATAAGATAACAATAACTAACGATAAGGGAAGGCTCTCGAAGGAAGACATCGAAAGAATGGTAAAAGAGGCGGAAGCATATAAAGATGAAGACGACAAACAAAAGGATCGCATTTCCGCTAAGAATGCTTTAGAGTCGTACGCCTTTAACATTAAGTCAACGGTTGAGGACGAAAAGGTTAAGGATAAGATCCCTGAAGACGACCGCAAAAAGATTTTGGATAAAGTCCAGGACGTTATCAAATGGTTGGACACAAACCAATTGGCAGAAAAGGAAGAGTTCGAACACAAACAGAAAGAAATGGAAGGCGTCTGCAATCCTATTATCACTAAACTATACCAAAGCGCAGGCGGAGCACCTGGTGGTTTCCCAGGAGGATTTCCCGGTGCTCCTGGAGGAGCTCCCGGAGCTGGAGCTGGAACCGGTGCACCCGGCGCTGGAACCGGAGGAAGTGGTCCTACTATTGAAGAAGTCGACTAAAAATTTGATAGCAATTCCTTTGTATTAAAAAATGAGTCAATTATTCAAAATAACTGAAATTTGTTTTATCATTAAAAGTCATTAAATAGTATTTAAATTTCAATTAATTTCTAATATTTTCATTATTTTAATGATTTCTAAAACTAAAATAAATTATTTTATATTTAATAAATTTTAAATTGACTTTTTATTTATCGCTACATTTGAGAAGTAGTGTGAGAAAGAAAGTAGCATGCTCATTTTCAAACACATATTTATAATAGATTTGAAGCAATAAATCCTTTAAAGATATTTGAGAAGAGATTTAATGAATATTCGCGAGATTTTAATAAAATTATTTTTAAGTTTTAAAACTTTAAAACCGAAAATATTTAATTAAGTTTTAAAGACAAACCAAATGTCATTTACAGAAAGAGATATTATTTTTATGTATTACTTAATGTGTATTAATTGTATCATTGCTTTAATTTATATATTCGTAAGAAATTCGTAGAAATTGTATTCATTTTAATTAATATAAATTATAATTGTTTTCAGATTCTAATTATATTAATAGTAATAATTAAAACAAAATATAACGTCAGAGAAATTGAGAGAAGAATTGATTTAAAACTAAAATATAAAAATGAGTTTCGGATATATTCTAAGAAAGAAAATGTTATAATAAAAAGAGCGAAACAACAAATTCAAGAGATTTATCATTCGTTGAGAGCTATCGACAGAACTCATCCAAAATCAGATAATTTATTGTTGGAAACAATTGTCGAAATCGACGGCAAAAAACAATATTCCGATAAACAGAATATTGAGAACAAAGACATTGTTTTCCACTCTTTTGATGATTATATTCGAGTATTTTATGAAATGACAACAAAACGATTAATATTTGATGGAAACGGAAATATAATTAATAGATTGAAAACTAATGAAATATTAGAACCGATACGACTAACCGGTCCTTTGATTCATCATTTGGTTAATATTGAAGAGATTTTTGCAAATATTCCGATTCATTACCAAAACAATCAAATCTCTTATGAAAAAGAAGAGACACAAATCGATGTCAAAACTGATTACCAAAAGAAAGAAGTGTTGGACGTCATCTCATTTCATTCACTTCATTCACTTTCTGTCAGTTCTAAAACTAACGAAACCCTTGACTTTAAGCTAAACACTAAACCAGTTCTCACTTTTGATACATTAATATCTGATATAGAATTCACTGAAACACAGGTTTACTATTTTTATATCATTTATAATATTATTGAAAACTATAAAAAATTAAATATATTTAATATATTTATTGTTTAGGTTTTGGAAAACATTATTGAAGTCAAAGAAATTGCAACGATTGCACATCACCTGAAGGTATCGTTTATTTGTTGTATTCATATATTATAAAATTATAAATATATAATAAATATTTATTTTCAATATTAAGATAAAAGAAGTACCACTTTTTGTTAATCGTATAGAAATAATAGGAAAAGAAAGTCATTTGAATACATCTAATGTTTGGACCCAACAAACAATTGAAGCAAAAGTTCCGATTCTTATGCACAGAATCACAACTAAACACAAAATTCCAGATATGATTTGTCTCTCTATTTATAAAACTAAAGTTTTCCCAAATCTTTAATATCGAAAAGTTTTATTCAATATATCTCTCAATAAGTTATAAATTATAACTTATAATTAATTTTTTTAATTTAAATAAAAGATTTTTATTAATTAATATTTAATTTATAATATATTTTAAAACAAATCAATACTTATTTTCAAAACTCAGTTTAATATAATATCAATTAATTGTTGTTTAATATTCATTAGTTTTTATTGATTTTTAATTTGGAAGCATAGGTCAAAAATTGGTAAAAATTGAAATTAATTATTCAGAATAATAATTGATTCTTGTTTAAAGTTGCGCTCAATTGAAATATGGTGTCACTACTGATCAGATAAAGTGTTGACGCAAATCGATATATCGATTAATGGCTAACTATCGAAGAGAGGATACAATCGAGTGTTTCGTAGGATTTGTCAAAACAAGTGAAACACAAAACACGCAGACATTTGTCGTACAAAACAACTGATCCTTAATTGTATGTCATTTTTCTAAACATTAGATTCGATACATATTTTATTTTGTTTTAAATCTATTATTTAATCGATTGAAAGTCACTTCACAACAATTAATCTAAAGGTTTGTGTTTTTATTTTTATTGCTTAACAAATAGACAACGAATACAATATTGATATTCACTTAAATATGTCTTCAATTAAATTAAATCTAAAGTTTAAAAATTAACTCAAATTGATTTCATTAGAAATAACTTTTGTAACTCTAAAAGTATTTATTGTTTTCTTTTTAAAATAATTGCAAGAAATGGTTAAATCAGTGGTCATAACCTCATCACTGATATCTTATAATCAGATAAAGTGTTTCTACAATTAAAGCAATTTTAGATAAAATCTGATGACTTGTAGTCGAGGGACAAATCTGTATAACAAAACAAATACCAAATAATGATTAACTCTGATATGACTTTTGTTTGCTTTTAGCCAAAAGTAATACAATTATTGAAAATTATTTGAAATAATGAGAGAAATGAATGTATCAGTCATTGAATCAGTCATTCAGTGATTCCAATATTTTTATTATTAATTGTTTTAATTGAAATGATTTGACGTTTTATTAATTAAATGAAATTATGTTTAATAGATATGAGAATATGTTATGAATAATACGACTCCTCTAAAGACAAACAATCCTTTAATATCGTTGACCACTACTACTCACTCTTCAATCATTGGTTCTGTTGGGACGGCAGCCATGGCTTTACCCAAATTAGCCGAGAATTTTACGGATGAAATGAAGAAGGCAGCCATTATGGTAGAGCATCCAGGCATTTTCCTTCAAACCACATCAGCCAAAACCATTTCTGGTATTTTCGTTTTGACCGCACTTTTTATTTCCTGCCATCAGGTCTGACATATTATTAAGAAGTGAAATATGAGTCATCAATATTGTGGACTCTTCTCCTCTCATAGATATACCAACACTTGCGCTTCTATTCAATGCCATCCGAACAGCGATGGATCGTAAGGATTCTCTTTATTGTCCCCATATATGCTCTGGACTCGTGGCTCAGCCTCTTATTCTTTAAAGACAATTATTATGTTTATTTCGATAGCGTTCGGGACTGGTATGAGGGTATGTCTCAACTCTTTGTTTACCATTAATTGAATTATTTGTTTTATTATAGCGTTTGTTATTTACAATTTTTTGAGTTTATGTTATGAGTATTTGGGAGGAGAAGGAAATATTATGACAGAGATTAGGGGTAAACCTATCCGTTCGAGTTGGTGGTACGGTACCTGCTGTCTTTCCGGTAAAACATATTCGATAGGGTTTCTGCGATTCTGCAAACAGGCAACTCTTCAATTCTGTGCAGTAAAGCCATTGATGTCAATCATCACTCTTATACTGTTAGCGTTTGGAAAGTATAAAGACGGCGACTGGAGTGCAGACTTGGGTTATCTCTATATAACAATGATATATAATATTTCGGTTTCTCTGGCTCTTTACGGACTTGTCTTGTTTTACCATGCCACTAAAGATCTCCTCACACCCTATGATCCCGTCTGGAAATTCTTTACTGTCAAATCCGTTATTTTCCTATCTTTTTGGCAAGGTCAGTTAGTCACTGTTTAAACATTACTCACTTCATTAACATATTTCCATCTCAGGTGTAATCCTTGCAATTCTCGAGAGGGCGAGTCTCATATCTCCCGGTATTTATTGATTTTTAAATGAAATTTAACTGAAATTTATTATTTTGTTAAAAGTTTGGTCACTCGATGGACAAAAGGCGAGCGCCGGTACTGTTTCTGCCGGTTATCAAAATTTCTTGATTTGCATCGAAATGTTTTTCGCTGCGCTGGCGCTCAGATATGCGTTTCCGGCTCAGGTCTGTACTTAATCTCATTTTTAACATTTTTAGCGATAATTTAACAAAAAATTATTTTATAAATAGATTTATTCGAGCGGCTGTTCAACGGACAGTCAGGGCAGGTCCGTCACAATGCAGAGTATATCCAGCAGTTTAAAGGAGACTATGAATCCGCGCGATATAATGAATGACGCCATACATAACTTTCACCCCAATTACCAACAGTACACTCAATACCAATCGTCGAATAAATCGAACAGCGCTTCGAATAAAACTGTCGGCGAAACGGGTTCTCTCAATAAATCCGGTTCTGTAAACGATCCTCAAAACGGATATAATAGTGTTGCCATTGATGTGAATGCCATGAATGGAATCGTAAATATGGCGTCTAGTATTGACCCTGATGAATTGACTAAATCTGGCAAAAAGTCAACTCAACCCCAGGGAAGACAAATACAAACAATTAGTCAGAATTATACCGAAAAAACTACTCTTTTGTCATCAGACGACGAATTCCAGTAATTGTTTTAATATTATTAATAATATTATTCTAAAACATTCATAAAAAACAAAAGTTGTGAAAACAATTATAAAACAAATTTTATTTATTTATTCCATTAATTGTTTCAGTCTTTCGATGAATCAATTGATACGAACTTAAACCTAAAAAATGAGCCATTTTTGAGATCTGTTTTATTGTCTGTTTTTTCTCGAAAGTTGAGCTGAAATTATAGGACAGTTATTTAATTATACTATTAATTGTAAATTAATTACTATTTTAATTGTAGTTCTTTCGTGCAATTTGTGAATATTTACCGATAATTGGATTAATTGTTTGTTTCAAAGTTTGAGTCAACAGTTGTGTCAATAAAAAAAACATTTGTCATATAAAGACTCACACATTAAGTAATTGAGAGAAAATACTTCACATTTTACTCTTTATATCAAATGTTTTTGACATTAAAATTGTTGTCGAATACCAAAGACTTATGAAATATATTTATTTTAGCCTATGATTAGTATAAATATATGTTAAATACATTTTCAAACATATTATTTATAATACTTTTCTATTTTGAATATATATATATAAATAGCTTTAGTTTTTAAGAAAATATTTTCGTTCTCTCTTTGGTATTGACTGAAAAGCCACTCAAATGTTTAATCAATTGATAGACAACTGATTGAAAACAGTTTTCATTTAATTTAAATACTTTGAAATACTTTGAAATGGTCTCATATTTTCTGTTAAATACAATCTTTTCTTTTAATCTGAAATTTTGTGATTTTAATGAAATTTTAATGTAATTTATGATAAATTTTGTGTAATTTTTGAGTGTTTTATTCAAAGCCATATCTCATTCAATAAATTTTAAATCAAACTTTTCTGATAACAATCAAATGATGAGTAAATCGATTATATTTTCTTTGAACTCATTTTTATTGAAATGAGTTGTTTTTAATTGATTGAACGGTAAGTCAACATTTTTCACAAAATCAAAATATTTCCTTAAATTTAAAGTATATTTTGTTTAATTAATAATTTAATCGTTACTTATCTTTAGTTTTTGTTTTGAATAAATCGTTAAAATTGAAAATTTATTTTTAAAATTTGATTAAATATAAGATTTAATATTGTTTTCAATTCTTTTACTCCAAATACTGGACTCAAATTTACAATAATTCGGATAACATTTGCGATTAGTATTAGAAAAATAATTAATTATTAAAGTTTATCGTTAGTCAAGTTTTTCATATGTAAACAATCAGTGGTTATATTTAATTTATGGCTTAATGTTCGACAATTCGTTAAACATATTAATTGTTATTCAAAACAAATTCTTAATTTAGAGATCTATAAAAAAAAAATCAGAAATTTTACTAAAGGAACTAAAGAGGGCTGAGTTTAAGCTCAACTAAAAAGAGAGCTAAAAGTGAGACTGAAATGAGACTGAAATGAGACTGAAATGAGACTGAAATGAGAGGTGATATTTGGTCCCAAATAATGTTTACAGTCTTCTGTAATTATCTAGAAAATGAGCAATGTCGTTTTGTCACTTTTTGTCATTTGATGTGAAATAATTTTTAAAGGTTTTTCATATTTAAAATAACTTTAAATCATATGATTTTGTGTTTGAATTGTTTGACATTTACTTAGAAATTGTTTTTATTCTTTTGTGAAAATTGTTATCAAATATTAGATAATAATATTAAAAACAAAATATTTTTTACTTTTTTTTTATAAATAATGATTGACTCAAAAGTTTTGATAATTGGAACCATCTTTTTATGGACATTATCTCTGATGTCATGCAGTCCTCACAAACACAATAAGGAAAGAATTGAAGACTCATTTAATTCTCATTTTGGAAGTGAATCCGAAGGAAGTCATTCATCAGAGTTTGATCACGAAGTAGTCCTCGGAAGCAGAAATACTGCCAAACAATTTGACTCACTTTCTGATGAAGAGTCCAAACGAAGACTTAGAATACTTGTGACGAATGGAATGGATAAAAATGGGGACACTTTTGTTGATAAACAAGAATTGATTGATTGGATTCTTCGTTCTTTCAAAACTCTAGCCATTGAAGACGGAAATGAGAGGTTTGAAGAGGAAGACCTCAATAAAGATGGAATCGTTTCATGGAGTGAACACTTAAAGGACTCTTTTGACATTCAAGACTCAGAAGAAGAACAGCTCCTTAGAGATGAAGTAATGGCTGAGGACAGGGCTCTTTGGAATGCAGCCGATCTCAACAAAGATGGAGTTCTTGACGTAAATGAATTTCCGTCTTTTAATAGTCCCGAAGACTTTGAAGTAATGCATTCAACGATTTTCGATGAAATGATGTCTAAAAGAGATAAAAACAAAAATGGATTCTTAGAATTCAATGAATTTCTAACTGATGTCAACGGAAAACCTCTGGACCCGATGTCTGAACACTATTTGATAGAAAAGGATCGCTTTAAAAATGATTACGATTTAGACGGAGATAATAGACTCAACCGAAAGGAATGTCTTCTTTGGTTAATACCTGACAACAGAGAAATGGCTGAAAGTGAAGCAAATCATTTGATATCTGCTTCCGATGATAATAAAGACGGAAAGCTATCCATTGATGAAATCGTTAATCACAACGATATCTTCGTCGGCAGTGAAGCCACAGATTTTGGACTTAATCTCGAAAATATGAAACTCTCGGATGAGTTATGATTTCTTTGGAATTGTTTTAATTCACTAATTATTTCAAATGAATGCAATTTTTTCAAAGTTTTGTTCGACTTTTTTTATCGCTTTAATTCATTTGGAGTTTAAAACATTTTTTGTGCCAAAAATTTAGTCATATTTTACTCATTTATTTATTTTAATTTAATTAACAATAAATTTGTTTTAATTTCATTTAAATTTGAAGCCATAAAATTTTATTCGAAAATCAAGGTTTCAAAATGAGCAAGCAATGATACCAAATCTTGAGTATAATTTATTAAAAATAAATGAATGGACACTCATTTTTCTCCCAAATATTAGGCAATAAATTAATTGAATACTTTATTTGAAGAAAAGTTGTTTACTCTTATTGAGTGCAATTGAGTGCATCCGTTTATCTTTGGTTTTACTCTAAACGAAATGACCGTTAAGTTATCCCTGTATTGACCCAAATATGATTATTTGCTTATCTTATCACTGATGAGAACTAACTTCGCATTAAAACTAAGTAAATACAAGTAATACAGACATCAGTTCCCGAAATGTCTTCATTTGAATAAAATATCATAAATAGTTTTATAAGAAATGAATTACTTTTTTAATAAAAAGTTCATTGAATACAATGGATATAAATATCCGATCAGTTATTCTCAAAAAAACATTGATTTCGCCATTAATTATAAACCTCTCGATTCAGATATAATTATAGCGACGTATCCGAAGAGTGGCACGACTTGGACTCAACAAATCACTCAATTGATTATTAATGGCGGAAATCTTATGAGTGATAACAAGAATTTTGTGAACAACACATGTCTTGAATATAAAGGAAGTGATTGTATCACATCTCCAGTAATTAAAACTCATTTACCATTTGAGTTATTGGCGGTCAGCCCTTCGGCTAAATATATATATGTTGTCCGCAATCCAAAGGATACAATCGTTTCGTATTACAATCACATGAAAATCTTCTTCGATGACTTCCATGACTTCTTTGAGTACTTCATTAGAGGTCAAATACCTTATGGCGACTATTTTGATCACTTAATTTCATTTTGGTCGCACAGAATGGACAAGAATTTCTGTTTTCTTATATATGAACAAATGAAAAGCAATACAAAAGAGGCAGTTCTTAAAATAGCAAAGTTTTTAGGAGAGGATTACGTCAAACAATTGACAGAAAACAACGAACTTATACTCAATAAAGTTCTCAATAAATCTTCGGTTGAGTTTATGAGAGATTATCTCAAATCAAATGAATTTATTGTACGTAAAGGAGTTGTCGGTCAATGGAAACAGTATTTTAATGAAGAAGAGAATCAATTGATTGATAATCGCTTTGGTTTATACTTAAAAGGGACCGATTTATATAAAATTTGGAGGGAATGTATGGAATGTTGACTTAATTACATTTTTTAGTTACTTTTAATCATAATATGATTGTATTCCAACTCATATTTAAATTGAAACTTAGAGTCAAACAAATCTTTACTTGAGTTTGATTTAAGAATATAAGGTCTGAACTCTTCTAACTTAGGATTAATTTTTGAATAAAAATAAAATAATGTTTTAACCAATTATTTATGATTTCAATCAAATGTAAAGAAATTGAATTATAAGAAATTAAAAAGAAATGGAAAAATGTTTGAAATATTGAATTATTTGCCGATACTTTCTATGCCTCCATTGCATTGAATGCCATCGAAAAAGAAAAAGTTTCGGATTGGAGTATCCTTTTCAGAAATGGCTCGAATTATATCCTGAGCCAAAACGCCACCGACTATAGCACAGACAGGACTCAGTTCTCCGAACACGTTATTATACCACTCTTTGTTTTTAATGATATTTTGGTCGACTCCCAACTTTTCGATGACTTCATTTTCTATTCTCTTTAACTCTTTGATGTCTTCTTCACGCGAATCGATTAACGGATATCGAGAATATTGTGAATAGAATTCAAGTAATATATGAGTGATAATGAAAGTGCCGTTTGTTCTCTTAGTTAAGCCATAACCAGATTTACCCGCCTTTACAGACAGAGCCGTCTCTAAGCGAACAAAATTTAATTTCTAAAAAAAAATTTTTTAGTCAAAAATATAAATAATTTCAATAATTTAATTACTTTTTCAACAAATTGTTTGTTCTGTTCCTCAACTTTTGCCTTCTTTTTGAGCGGTTCGTAATCATTGATTGTCACGTCTTCTGATTTGTCGTCTCTGAAATTATAATCATTTTAAGAAAAAATTAAAAATTAAGAGTAAATTAATGATTACTCCGAGCGATAGATATGTTGTGAACCCAAATCAGTGAACGTAAACCCAAAGAAACCCCAATTATTTGTCGCAAAAAACTTTTTGTTTAATTGATGGCAGAAATCATTGACTCTAATCATTGTCTGTTTGTCATAATTGGCTAAAATCACGACATCGAAGGCTTTGAAGAATTCTATGTCTTTGTCTTTGAGAGAAGAGGTCTCGCATTTGACGGAAACCATTGGATTCAATGTTTGAATATTTTCTTTTGATATTTGGGCCCTATTTTTGCCGATTTGTCTTTTGGTAAACAAATTAGAAGTCATGTCGTAATCAGTGACCAACTGATCGTCCAAAAGGGTTATAGAGTTGACTCCACAGAGAACTATATTCTTAACCACTTCAGAACCGATACCATTGAGTCCGGCCATCAAAACGTTAGCATTTCTTAACTTATGCTGAGCCGAAACCCCCCACAAACGGATTTGCCGGTCATAAAGAGCGGCCTCGTCTTCACTAATATTAACTTCTTTAGTGTCAGACTTTAACTCATCCAACACTTTATCGGATGTTTTGACCAAAATATCACACATTTTGGGGACAATTAATCAAATGTTTATTGAATTCAATTAAAATGTTTTGTAATCAAAGCGCCAATAATTGAGTGACAATCTCTTTCAATGAAACTAATTTATTTGTTGTTCACTATTAATATCCTTTTATATGTATTTTTTCAACAAATATTTCTATTAAACTGTAACTCATGATGTGTTGAAACGTCATCCTTTTAATACTATCCAAGACTTATGTTTGAAATAATTTAAAGAATTCACTAAAACTTAAATTCTTTAAAGAATTTAATTCAAAACTTTTGCATTAATTATAATTTAAAAATAATAGAATTAGTTTTATTTTTATTAAATTAAAAATATTAATAAAAACAAAAATATTTAAATCTCTTAAAACTTTCAAACGGTTTGACGTAATAACTGAAGACTGGATTAAAGGGAATCATTGGACACATGTTTACTATTTTTACTTCAGTTAAAGTGATCTTCGCATTCATTAGGGTTAAACTGATCTTCGCAACGGATGCAGACCATCAAAAACGTCCAAATATGAGGACCTGAAAAGTACTCAAAACAGTACAAAAACACTCAAAACAAAAATTTAGGTCCAAATATTTTTTGACGTTTTATATGATATATAATTTGATCGACAGTTTAATTCAATTATCAAAACATTATTTATTTAATTATAACTAAATGTAATTTATTATTTTAATCAATACTAAAATTAAGTATTTAATCAATATCCATCAATCAAGTTAAATTTATTTCATTTTATGGTTAATTTAATTAATTATTTTGCTTTCAAAATGTAATTATATGTGGTTTAAGTGGATGCGAAGATCAGTTTAACGCTAATGAATGCGAAGATCACTTTAACTGAAGTTATTAGAAATTGTTATTTAATTAAATAAATTTTAATTGTAATCAGTATTTGTTTACATCGATTTCTCTTACATTTGAGAAGATGTTAATAGAAAACAACGAAACGGTAAGTGTTTGAAATCAATTGGTTTATCGACAAATGAACTGATTTAGTATGAAATTTGTTAAAGTTTTTGAGTGAAATGACAAAAATGTTTCAAACAAATCAAACAAAAGGCGGATCTATTTATATAACAATGAAGAGATTAGAGCCCAAAGAAGTCCAAATCCGTAAAAGTAAAGCCAAGACTGAAACCCAGTCCACTATCAGTCAATCGGTTCAGTCATCAGAGAATAAATGTCTGATTCGCGTCCATAACAACAAAAAGAAGATCTCAACCATTATTAACGCAAAAGACGTAAATAAGTTCCAACTCGTGAGTCATTCAATTGGTTTTTCATTTAATTTGAGTACAAATTGTTTTGTTTGAAGGCTTACGCAAACCTTATTAAAGGAAATTTGTATGGACTCAAGAAAAGGGAAAATAAAAAGAAAAGTGGACTCAAATCAAAGGCCACTCAATAAGTATTGGATTTCATTCTTTTAACTCAAATTAGTTTATATTTGAAGTCATTTTTTAATGTAATTCAATGTTTTTTTTTATTTCATTCGGCGCTCAAATAATTCCAGTTTTTGACAGATTTTGATATAATTAAGAATTGTTTCATTTGTTTGTATGAAATCTCTTTTATTCAAATTAAACATTAATTTTAAAAATATTGAAATAAATATCTGATTATAATATTTTCATTTCGTTAAACAGTTTTTATTTTGTATTAAAAAATAGTTTTAAACAATAATTGATTGATAGCTGTCTTCAAACTTCGCTAAAATTAGTCATTTAAACGAAATTTTCATTTAAAACAAATGAAAAATGCAGTGAATTTTGAAATTAGAGACAGAATTTGGTTAATAACAGTTTGAAATTAAAGAATAATTAGTTCATTGTTTTGAAAATATGGTTTAATTTATATTATTTTTCTAAAAACTTTCATTTATTTACGTTTTAAATGACTTTAGATTTAAAAAATTGAAAACAAATATTCCTAAAACTTTTTATCAATCAATGAATTAAATTTAATGAAAACTTAAAATAGAATTAATAGAAATAAATCAATGAAATAGTATTATAACTCAATTATACGTCGATTTATAAATAAGTTAATTGTTTGACAATTGGTCTCAACTTTTATCGCGTGTAATAAACTCTATAATAAAGAGTTTTTGATCTCCAAAGAGAATATGAATTATCGAATTTCAACAAATAAACCCCTTTCCCGGGATAGGCATGACTACCGGCGAACACTTCCTCGTGAGAGTCACGCCTATAGATTGGAATAATTACACTGATTGGGGAAGTGTCACAGGTTTGACCAACTTTTGGAGTCAGCGATTCTTTCTCCGAATCGATTGAATTTCCTTTTTCGATGTCATTACCAATAGAAACATCGCCTGAAATCAAACAAATCTTAAGACAAATCTATTATTTTGATGGCAAACCTTCTTCTTCGTCATCGTCTTCGTCTTCACTTTCACTGATGTGAACCGAGACCTGATTTCCAGGATTTTTAGTCCATTCAAAAAGTAGACCAAAACCGATATCATAGCTGTCAGTAGAAAACTCCCAGAAAATGCAGGTGCCGTCGGCATGAGTGGGAACCCTAACAGTTACAATTTCACCATGACCAACTTTAATTATTCCATCGCCCCCTTCAGAACGAATTGATTCTTTGAAGAGTGCGATATCCTTTCGTGTCCACATCGACGCCCCGGCAATGGGTCCGACACTCTCATCATCGGAATCAGTATCAGAAGTAGTGGTTTGTTCCAAATGATTGTTGTAGTCTTCTTCTGGTGTGGGCTGTCTTTCGAGTTGAATCGTTTGATTGACTAAAATATTTGATTCGATATTAGTGTTCATTGAAGTCGGGCTTTGATTTTGATTTAATTCAAAACTATTGCTTTTGTTGTTATTATTAATATTATTTAGATTTCGATGGTTTCGAATTGACTGCTGTTCCTTAATTTGAAGTAAGTATTGCTGATAGTGTTGTTCCTGGAGTTGACTAATTAATGAATTTTGTTGTTCAATATTTGCCGGATATTGTTGTTCGGCGTAAGCCTTAAACTGTTGATACGTTTGTCTATTAAGGGCCTCCTGAATGGCTTTTCTGTTTATTAAAACATTTATTAATAATCAAAAATTAAATTTTTTAAAAATTAAAACCATTAAAACAATTATTAATTTATTAGGTTTTAAAATCACCGCTCATTTGAATAAAATTATTATAAAAATCTAAATTTAAATTATATTTGACTCACTTTAAAGGATATAAAAAACGACTAAAAATGTTGCGTTTCGTTAGGGATAAAACTCTTCATAACAAGAATAGTTAAATTTATGGCACAGACTTATGGCACAGATTTATGGCACGAAAGGGAATGACATTACATTCGGTAATAAGATTTAATGCTGTAATCATTAGACAATAAAATAGTGGAACAGATCTTTTGGTTTATCTCTTAATAAAATGAGAAATCATAAGATGGCAATAAAATGGGAACAAATGAGTTGAGGCGCAAATCACTCATCATATGATCGATTGATTTAATACTTATTCTTACAAACGATGGCATAACTGAAGTAAGACTTACTTTTGTTCCTCTAATTGTCTCAACTCTTCCTCTTCTTTTTGTTTAATTTCTAATTCAATTCTTTCCTTTTCTTTTAATTCTTCGATTCTTTTTTGTTCCAATTCTTCGGCTTCTCTTTTGATTCTTTGTTTGTCGTCAAAATCCCATTTAATTGCCTTAACGTAAGGCTCAAAAAGAGGACACAAATCATTCAATAATTGGATGAAACCCTTTTGAGCCGAGAGTTGTGTTGTATTCGATAAACTAATCCATGAATTTCTGAAAACAAATTTAATTTTTAAATAATTTAAAAAAATTAATTATAAGTGAAAACCTTCGGTCTTTTCCAATGATATCGAGAGGTCCTAAAGGTTTAGCTTTGGAGGGATCAAAGTTTCCGTATTTTTCCTGAAGAATAAAAGCCATAAAATTGTTTCGGATGTCATACGACGGATGAAATGCTTTGCTTTCATTATCTGTTGAAATAAATGTCTTCAGAATAATAATCAGATGAAATCAATGACAAACCTTTAAAGAACTTAATTGCAATTTTGTAGAGTTGGCTCCACTCATCAAAACCCAATCTTTTAATCAGTTCTTCTTTGTCTGTCTCTCCATTAATCTCTTCACTGGTTTTTTGGTCGTTAACTAAGTTTTGGTCTTTAGTTTGACTCATAATTTAATGAAAAAGCGGTGAATAAGTCGGGCGTTAACTTCAAAAATATCCAAAATATTGACAAATATTCAAAAGTAAGACAACTGTGCAGTCAATCAAACATTTAATTCATTTTGTGGCCACAGATGTCTCTTATGTCTGTTATGTCTATTATTTGTTTTATGTCCGCAAAACACTTTCAACAAAACTGTAAGACTTCGACGCAATCGATGTTTTGCGCACAACTTTGGATATACTTTGAGATACTTTCATATAAATCCATAGAAAAGGTTTAGCACTAAGTCTTATATATCATTATATTTAAGAAGTAAAATACATATGATAACTATGAAAATGACCACAACAACAACAACAACAACATTTTAATTATATATATAGGGAAGAGATATGACTTCAAATTGTTATATAAATGGCTTTTGTTTAAAATAATTTGATTATTTGTTTTCTCAAAATTAATAGATATTATTCCTATATTTTTAGCCATAGAATATGAATGAATGGTGTTAATTGTCCTTGCTTATATACTTGCTTATATACTCCTCAATATTACTGATTAAAGTTCATTAAAAATGAATGGCTTTTGTGTCGGCCTTTTATTATGTTTGAGAGGAAAATATAATTGAATAAAGAATTTTGATTTAATTTTATAGAATATATCGTAATATATCCCATGAGATCTTAAATCTGTAAAAATGAAAATTTAACTCAAAGTTTGGGAATTGTTCTCTCTTTGACTCAATAATGAAACGCTCTTCAATGTTAAACAATAAATGCGGTTAACTCTGAGATGGAGAACAGAATATTTGAAAGTTTCTTATTTTTTATAAATACTTTTAGTGTGGGTTTTATTAAATACTTAAAATGATGTCTCGTTTTATCTAAAGTTTAATTTGTTTTTATTAAAAGATTAAAGGCTCCGATGGTTTGTCTCAAGAATCTGATCAAATGAGTTATATCTCTATTGAAAATAAATAATAAGAGAATCATAGCTCTAATCGAAACGATTCGAAGAATTTGTTTGAAATCTATGCTCTGCTGTCGTCTGACTGATGGCATAATTGAAATTAGTTTTGAGTTATAAATGAAATATTTGTTGGCTTTTGATTAAAAGAATAATCCATTGGTTGGAAGGCATGGAAGGCATGGAAAGGCCAAACCATTCCACAAATTGTGTTTTCTTTTTGGGTTAATCAGAAGAGAGAAGTGATGTCTGAATTGATGTAAGATTTATAGCATTCTTTGTTCCACTGAATGCCTAAAAACCCAAACAAAAAAGTGTTCAGATATTCAGAGAACTATTAATAATTGAATTGGAGTCAAATACAAACACAATAAAACTTTTCTGAAAAAAAGGAAATATCTTTTACTCCCATTTCTTCACAAAATTCTATAAAAATTCAATTTTTTCAAAACATTACAAAACTGTAAAACCAATTGAATTAAAGAAATCGATTTTGAAATTTTGGAAATACTTTCCTAAAGACCTTTAGATCGAGTCTTAGTCTCAGTCAGTCTTATTAAACATATTTACAGACTTATTCTGTATTCAAGAAAATATCAATTATAACAACTTATAAATTATAATTATATATAAATTATAATTGTTAATAATAATTATTAATTATTTATAAGTTATTATAAATTTTATAATAAATCGTTTCCTTTTTAAATAAATTTCAAAAATAATATTTAGTATTATAATTAAGAAAAAGAGTTTACCTTGGTTATTAGAGACACAAAAATTAGTAAATGAGTCATAAGTAGTGATTTGATAATCCGGTCTTATATTGAATTTCTTGAAGTTTATTAACTTATTATGGGATTTCACTAAAATTATGTAATTCTCTTCAATAATACACCTTTAATATACAACTCATTTCTTTTATTCCGTTACTCATTTCATTTGTTTTCGGCCGATCATTAGCCTCAAAAGAATATAGTATAAGCATAAAGTAATCTAGGTATATATAGGTATGCAATAAAGGTATATAAATGTATTTGTAGTCAAATAATGAATGAAAGTCATAGTTTATGATTTGCCTAAACTCAGAGTGAATTTTGTTTGATTTTCCTTTTCTTATGCATTTCAACGATTCCTCGGATAAACAGCTCATATGAATATTTGGAACCGTTTGGACGTCTCTGTAAACAATCATTAAAATAAAAGTTTCGAAATGAATGAATTAATTAAAGAATTTTTGAATGCATTGATTATTAATTTATTCAATTAATGAGTAAACATTTTTTCTTATAATTATCTTACAAATCATTTAATGAAAAAAATGTAATAATTATTGTTTTAATCTATATTTTAATAATGAAAATCAATGGCAGCTCAAGTCTATAGCACTAACAAAAACCGCACTAAAAAAACAATAATTTCCAAAAACTCCTCATTTTTTGTTATTAACTATAATTATATAAAAACTTATAACACTTTTTGATCGAAATTCACATTTTTCTTAATGGAAGCGAAAGCATAACTCTTCCGCAGAAATGGATGAGTTGAAGATCAATGGATCTCTTGAAGTAATGCTCACAAAACAGAAGTTCTTTAAATGAGTAAATTTTTTGGACTTTTATTTCGTCGATTGAAGCCATGGGTTGAAGACTAAAACATTTTCATATTCTATAAGAATAGACCGAAATATGTTCTGTTGATTGTTATGTGAATGGAGTGGAGTAGAGTAGAGACGGTAAATGACATTTTGCCATTTTTGCCATTTTCTCGATTATATTTCATTTTTATTATTGGATTCCACTTCTGGACGAAGCAATCGGTGATCACAATATCATGACTTTAATAAAATCATGAATCAAAACAGACTTTTTTTTTGTACATAAATATTGAATGTAATGGAGTATCAAATGAATTATAGCGACAAAACTCAAGAGAATATTCTAATGAATGAGAAATATTTGTTTCCGATGTTTAATAGAAATTATAGAACAAAAACCGATTCAATTATAAAATGAATTTGCATTTCATACGATATTTAGTCTTTTTTATGAAAAAATGATAATAAGAGAAAACTCATTCCTAAACCCATTTTATTATATTAGAAGAGAATATCATTGAGAGTCTGTTAATAGAGTTTTGGTGTGAAATCACGACTCGTTTGGCACTGCATTCACACTAACTTCAATTGATTTTGATGTGAGACCATCGTTGCCACCACTCGAACCTTCATATCCGTCGACCAAAGTTTGTAAAATGAATTTAATGATTATTTTATAAATGTTTTCCATATTTTCTGTGTATCGATCCTCTAACGTCTCTTTGACCGCCTCGAGGAACGGCGTCTCAATTTTCTGCAACGATATGTGTATATAATTCTATTAAATCTATTCCAATTGTTCAAATTGTTCTTGCTCATAATTCATGAACAGATAAATATTGGATTTAAGAATAATTTTTATTTGTGTATTCACTTATTCTTAGAAATAATTTTTAAAAAGAATTTTATGAAATAATTTGGAATTAATTTGTTTTGAGTTTAAGGAATGACTCAAATATTTTAGATCCTTTAAAAAAGGAAAGAATAGTTTGAGTCCTCAGTTAAAACTAATTTGTCTAAAATTTAATCAATAAATGAAGTATTTTTGAGGCAATGAATTATGAAATATGGGCTCTAAATGTTGAGGGAATTTAATTTAATTTTTTTGTTAAAAAATTTTATGTTCATTAAGTCATTTCTAACATCACTCGTGTTTTTACAGTTTTGTTGAGTTCAGAGACGTTAATGAATTAAACATAAATGCAATTTTCAAGATTACTTTAAATTAGTTGAAAAACAGGTTAAATTAAAAGAGTCAATAGAGTACCCGACCATTTATAAAGAATCACTAAATGATACCATTCCCATTATTTGAGAAAAGTGTCCTTGCAACTCTTCGCTTATCTTTTAAGTACAAATAGGATTTTTAAATTTTTTATTCGAGAAACTATTAGACAAAAGCATTTAAAGTGTTTAACATTTTTTGAAATATTTTTTGTAAACTTTTCCTGAAGTCGATGTAACTAAAGGTCAATAAATAGGACAAAGACGGGTTAATTATATTAATATTAAATAGAAATTTAAATTTTGATCTGAATTTGTTTTTACATTTCATTAGAATTCAATTTATCGATATTTAAGGCTTTAACAAAACCTGAAGCAATTTGAGCCAAAGCTCTGGTTAATTTTGATAAAATTTGACAAGAATACAAAACAAATTTTAAGAATCGTGATGAGAATTAGTAACTAGATTACAAAATGTAGCTAGCTAAGCTATTAGAAATAATAAAATTGATAAAAAAGATCAACAGTTGCCAATAATTGTCAATTAAACAAATATTCAAATCCTAATAATTTATTGAATGATATGTAATATAATAAATGCCAACAATTTGTGAAATAATAAAATCAATAAAAGAAGTTTTGAGTTGTAGTAAAGCTAAAAAAATAGCTAGATCAATCATTTCAACAAGGGTTTAAAAGTATGTTTAAAAAAACTGTGTATTAGTTTTGGTTCTAATATTTTGAGACTTATTTCTGGAATTATATTTATTTTGAAACTTTCAGTAAATTATATCCAAAAGCAAAAGAGTATTAAATTCAGGAAATATTTCTAAAATGTATGTATTTTAAGGAATAAACCAAAGGATGAAATAAATGGGAAAAAAGGAATTACCCAAAAATTTTCTTTTTTAAATCCGGGCACTTTATGGTGAAGTTTTCCGATTGAATGCAAGTATTCAATGAAATAGTCGACGTTATCGAGAGAGTTGATGGCCTCATCCAAAGAGGTCATGACAAGGGAGGCGTGTTCTGCCAATTCCATACTATCCATTTGTGATTCCTTTGTCTTCAATGACTGGAATTTCTCAAAAAGATTGAGAAGATCCTGGTTCTCTTCAAATAACCTGATGAGTGCAAACAATATTAGTTATTGATTAGTTCCGTTTCGTTCACTATTTGTTTCATTTGTTTCATCAATCATTTGATTTGAAAAATAATTTCATTGAAAGGTATAACAATATTTAGTTGTGATCATTGGAGTCGACACAACACTAATGGACATCTCTTTCAGCGCTTAAACTAATTTTTTTGGCGAAATAATCAATAAAATGAATATATGAGTCATTTTATGACTTTTCTGGTGTCTGTCCTAAACATAACCAAAAGGTTAAGTTCTAATTGAGTTACATTTTTAGAAGAAAAAAATGTTTGCACTTAAAATAGTGAACGATTACTAACTTATAATATAGAAAAGAAATAACTGTCAATAAATGTTTAATTCTAATCAAACAAGTGGTCACTCAGACACTAATGAATACTCACTAATCATAGATTGACCCCATTCTAAGTACAAATGTTTGATTTCCTTTGTTAACATCTTAGATATCATTCTATTTAATTAACCAAAAAAATACAATTAATTCAATTCTGGTCTCTATTTTTCTTATTAGAATTCTGTTGACCTCAACTGACGAAATAAGTTCTTAAAAATCTTAACACTTGTGTCCCTATATTGATGTCTCACTATTCAAAAGAATTGGTGTCTCAAAACGTTATTTGAGGATAATTTATGTACTGAGACTTAGTTTATAAAAGAGATGAAAAGACTTTCAAAGATATGTCTTATTTGACACATAACGGAAACGAAGGCATAATTTTTTAGATGCGATCCATTTACTATCCATACTATCCCTACCATTGAATCGCTAACACTTCAAATATACATTTTTTAAATTAAAAATTAAAATTGAATTTAAAAGTCGAATAAAAATTGAATTTTTTATAGATTTGAGAAAAACGGAAATTTGATATTTTGTTTGACAAAAGTCCAGATTTTTTGAGTTTCAGAATAAATGTCTGAAAAATTCGTGTTTTTCCCAATTAATGAATGCAAATATCGGTTCAATTGAAAGAAGGAATGATTTACACTTCAATTCTTGCATTCAATCAATTGAATTAATTTGAGATAATTTTCCGTTAGAAGCAAATGAATGCCATTTAATACAAATCTTTATAATGTGAACTAGATTCTAATTATCTCGATTACTAACCATTACTAATTGTTAGAGTTTAATGTAGAGTACAATTTCATCGATCATTTCATTTAATGCATTTGAAAATTATATGAAAATTAAGTCAAATTTATATAAAACACATTTATTTGATTACATTATGGCTCTCTTTAATTGCAAGTTCTTAGACGAAGAGAAGAATCACCTTGATTATATTTGTAAAACCCTTATTATTTTATTTAATAATTCTTTTTAGGGTAATTTTGGGGGTGATTTCAGTTTAATGACAATTTCCTAATTCTTAGAAAAAGTGGTAATAAAAAACATTTTCAAAATTAGAAAATTCGAGTTAAATAAAGGGATGAATAAAGAGATGGACTCTAAGAAACACTAAAAATCGTTGTTTAAGGCAAAACTATTTTCATTATTTTTGAGCAAAAAATGATAAAAATTAACAAAAAATCTAAAAAAGACTAAAAAAGTTTAAAATATTTTAAGTACTAAAAATATAAAAGTATTTATAGCCCTTTAGAGCACATTTTGAAAAATTGTCCCTTGGTCCCCTTGGTTGATAAGAAACCTTTGGTCATCCCTGAGTGAATATCTTTTCTTTAATGTAGTATGGATAATATTCAATGAAAAAAAGTAAATGAATAATTTGGTTTCTATTCGTCAAAATAATAAATAAAACGGAAAAATAGTTAATTTCGAGCGTTTATTAGAAATCAATTGAAATTCAGTCAATTCGTTCGCAATAGAAATACATTGAAAGTAACGAAAGAAAACTAAAAATGAAAACAACTTTTCCTTAAGAAAGAAATTTTCTATTTTGGATCGATATTTGTTTTTATTGAATTGAAATCCAACGGAACTATAAAATAACCGCATTTTTTATTACAATATTTACAGTAGTTTTGAATGACTATAAATAAAACGAACATTTTTTTGATGTGAATGTCGACCATTCAATTGATTTCAATGTTTTAACGAAAAAATAATAAATTTAATCAAATGTTTGATTAATCATCAAAACAAATGTTCATTATTTGGAGTGTTTGCGCTAATTTTACTTTTGTATTAAATTCACATTAGCATGCTAGATGTTATCTAGTGAAAGTGACACTTTCACATAATTGCATACAAGATGACCAAGATTGTCTTTTTAAAATTCAAATGAGAAGTGAATAAATTAATTTTTAGGAATACTCTTAGGAATAGTTTCACTCTTTGTCTCAAAAATGTTATTTCCATTGAAATCGATTGAAATCTTAAGCTTTGATACAAAAATCTTTGATTCTATTATAGTCTCGAAATCTTTTGAATACAATAGAAAAACGTCTTTTATATAAAAGTGATTTACTTTTATTAAATCATTTATTTTGAGTCGATATTCAAATTTGTCAAAACTTTTAGTCATTTATTAATGATATGAAAATTTAATGCTTTTCAGTCGAGAATCAAATCAAATAAAAAATTTCCAATTAGTATAACTTAATTGTGACAAATGAATAGCCATTAATTAAAACAAAATAAAAAAAAGATGAGGGCGTTGTGTGCAAGAAAGTGTGCAAATGTGGGCACTATTTTTAGTATACAAACCCTTACTTTAATTGAATTTAATTAACAAATCGAATGAACAAAAAATGATTGAATTTTAGGAATACGTTTATATAAAAATTAGGCCTCAAATGGACTCCTATTTAATACTTAATTAAAATTCGTTGAAAACAAAAACTGAAAACAATCGGCAAATGAATTGACACAAACACTAATGAATTTCGATGTTTTGACCTAAATATTGATCGGAAGTGACGATCAAATCCTTCTCTTCACTTAACCCTAACTTATATTATTCCTAAACATTAGAATCGATTTTTTAAGAATTGCTTTACGTAACAAATTTTAAGAAGTGATGAATGGATGTCGACGTCTCTTAGTTTGAAGATTAGCCTTTGGAGGACCACAACTACTAAAATGTTTCCATCAATTCTGGTGAAGACGCGGTTTATCTTAGTTTTGAAGGAAAAGTCATTCATCCGAAGATAAACAAACATTAATTAACTGTCAATACAATGTCTATATTGATTAGATTGTACCAAGTTCACTTTATTTATATTATTTATTAATCATTTTTAGATTTTAGTGACAATTTTTATAGAATGTAAAGAATGTAAAAAAATTAAACGTAAGAAAACATTTCAATCAACAGAATATTATTTAATCGAATATTGCTTTCCTATATTGAAGGCAAAGGCAAAGGCAAACACCCCCTCCTCTTCTCACGTCTAACCTATGATTTCAATCAAAACAGATTTAACAACGCTTTGGATTATTAAGGAATCAATTGAAGGCTTATTGCAGGGATGGCCATGGTCAATTCTTGTGCCAAACTCTGGACTCAAACGGTTTTACTTTGAATTCCAAATTCAAAGTTTGAATTTCAAACTCCGTTTCAAATGAGTTTCATATAATAAACAGTTAGAAACCGATCGCAACGAAAAATAATGGAAGAAATGGAATATGAGTTGAAAATTGCTACTTATATTTGATTTAGAAAAGTTAAATTGAGCAAGACAAGCAATCTTCTAGGACAAAATCGCTTTTAGGATCATTGAAAATGAAATCCTTCAAAAAATGGTTGGGAATATCAAACTGAGAATATCAAAAATCATTGATTTTCCACTTATTATAATTCCTCGAAGAAAATGAGTAAAAAAGTTGCAAAAAGAACTCATTTATTATTCATCGTAAGATTATTCGCAATTTTAGTTATTCATATTTTTAATCTCATATGAACTTTGATAGAACTAATTTCAATCTTATCTGACATTATTTGAAAGGAATAAATAATAATATTGTAATAAATAGCCGTTACTTCGAAACTCAACTAAAAAAATAAATATCAAAAAAAGTCTATTAATTGAGATCTTCTCAATTGTGTTCAAATTCTAATATAACATAACATGTGATGAATGAAAACTTAAAAATTATATAAATTATAAAATGAAATATTAATTGAACTACAATTTAGTGATAGTATTAAAGTTTAGAAAATCTTTTTTAAATTAGAATTACTTTTTATGTTTATTTGAGTAAAAGTCGGCGCTTTTGGGTTCTAATCGTTTTCTTTTATTAGATTATCATTTCTTCGAAACATTTATTGAATTTGTGAGCAGTTATTCATTTTTATGGTTCTTTAAATGAAAAGTTACCCAAAATAAAACTTTTTTTCTGATGAAAACATAAATGCTTTCAATGGATTTGTAAAACTAAAGCTAAGAAATCCGGTGAACTGTTTATTTATATCAAACCTAAAATAATAATCATCTCTTATAGTATAACAGTTGTACACTGTATTAATAAGAGTTACTCTTATATAAAATAGCGTTTAAAGAGAGGCTCACATAAATCAGAATACGTTTAGAGAGCAAATCACTATAAATCCCTTCGTTTAATAGAAATTGGGCTCATATTAAGCCGACTCAGACATCATCCATGACTCAAACATACAAAACAACTTTATATCTAAAAGAAAAGAACATTTTTTGTTATTATTTTGTTGATTAAGATTAATGGGTTTACAATTATTTAGAGCCGACTTTCCATTTGTCACTTAAATATGAAAATATAGTAAATATAATTTGAAAAGAAATGATGCTTTTGTTGGATATCCTATCGATAGCTATAAACAAAAGTTATGATTCCGATCACGAATTCTTTGGTAACCATTCATTAATGAAAGGAAACAACGCATTGAATTAATTCAACTCTAATTGCTTTTTATGAAAATTCATTTGTTTTATTAAAATATATCGAATCTTTTATTAACTCAACTATTATTAAAACAACAAAACCTGTTCTTATTTGTGATGGAATTTGATTTTATAGACTATTAATATAATAAATTTATTTTATTACTCTAAGATCTCGGTTATAAGTCGATCTGGTGTATAAGTCGCAGGTCAAATAAGAATTTTCAATTCGTCTTTTTGACAAGTTTAAACAAATTTAAAGATTTTAAAAGATTTTAATAAAAAACAAGAAAAATATTTTTAAAAAACTTAATAATTTTTTCCAAATTTCCCTTTTTTCGTTGTATAAGTCGCGACTTACACACGAGATTTTAGGGTACTATTTTTCTAATGAAAAGAATTCTCTTTTAAATTTGAAAAATCGTTATTTTCTTTCTAATGATATAATAATTTTAAAACTTATTTTTTAGTTATGAGAAAAGTTTGTTATTTATATTAATTGTCAGTTTATTTGATTAATTTAATTACATATAAAAAAAATACTAAATATTTAATGAAAAATATTATGGAATTTGAGTAAAGGAATTGTGAAATCCACGAAATCCCTCATTTCCTTTGAAATCATTTATGGTTTGTCCTAATTTTAAAGCTATTATTGTCCGAAATGAATGATTATCTGCTGAAACCACTTTTCATTGAGTCTTACATTTTCTAAATTTTTGTTCAAAAGTTCTTTTTTTGAGTGTTTTTCCTTTCAAATGATCTTTTTTTACTACAGAAGAGTAAATCTCAGGCTTTGTCTGCAGTAAATCAAATGCTGACTAAAAACTAGTGGTTGAGGACATTATAATAAATATGTGGCGCAAGACTTAAACGACTTAAAGCAAACAAAAGTCGAATCACTTGTATTTGATATGAAATTCTTTTATTTGAATCCTAAGAATCAAAAGCCATTCTATTAGTGAAAGACATGTAATACAAGTGTTGTATAACTTAGTTATTGTCAAAAGGGATCGGACGATGTTTTTGATTAAATCCAATTTTAACACAATTGTAGTCAAATGTCAACTCTTATTAATAAATTACTAAATAGAGGAACAGGAGCTCAAAGAATGGGTATTGATGTGCAAATGACAAAAGAAGTCGCATTTGGACGACTCCCACATCACTAACGGATATATTGAATGACAAAAAGAAAAAATAGGAACTAAAGAAAAGTTCAGTTCTTTCCGACTTTAATACAGCAAAAGCTCTTTTAATACAATATATAGTGGAAGACATCTGACAAAACAGTCAATAATATCGACTCAAAAAAAGAGAAGATTCTCATCGGACCGATTCGGGTCTATCAATGCAAACGAATGGCCGCTCAGAAATGACAGTCTATTACTATGAAAGACTACACAACTGTCAAATTGTGTTCACCTAATCATAGAGTATATCAAATACTTGTGCTCTCATAAGAGGAGCGCCAATCAAATAGATATTTAAAATCAATATTTTTATGAAATATTTCATTGACTGTGAAATTCCGCTTACATTCAGATAAAAAGTGAAAAAAATCTTTGACTTCACACAACTTCACACAAAATTATTGGAGAAAATCCATTATCAAAAAAAAGATCAGTCACTCCTTCACTCAGGAATAAAATTGATGTAAAACATTTCGTTGCAAACGATTCAAAAAATAAATCTAAAAATTAAATTTAAAATCAGAAAAACTTAAGAGAAAATCATATTCTTATGTTTGCAAATAGAAGAGGAAAGGTGTCATAAATGTGTCATAAATAGCATTTGAAATGAGAGGTTTCGTGAGATCTGTGCTCTTATGAAATAAATTGAGTCAATTAGTCTAATCTCGAATATCGAGCCTTTATTTGAAATATTGACGAATGTATACAAAGTATCCAAAAAGAAGTCATTAACCGTTCGATCAAAAGGTTTTGTTTGAAACACTTAAAGTCAAGACAACAATAAATGGTATGATTTTAGTTGTCTTTAATCCCTTTAATCCCTGTATATAATATCCTGTATTTTCAAAAAAAGTAGATATAATACTCGATATAAAAATTGTTTCTATCTTATTGAGCATGGACAATTTCACACAATTAACAAAATATATTACAAATGTGTTCCATATTTATTAGAGACGTGACATTTACTAATTGAATAATTAGATTATCTTTCATTTTATCGATAAACTACGGATCAGATCTTTATATTAAAGTCAATTAACTCTAATTTATTGATTAATTTAACGATTTATTCCAATATAACGTTAGGTCTAAAAAAATATTATTTGAGTAAATAAATCGTTGTTTTTATTCTCAAATTCTGAGTAAATATTAGAATAAAAGAATTGTTTTTATTGATTCGATTAGAATTTAATTGAAAGAAAATCAGCAAAAGTTTTAGTAAATAATATCAATAAGAAATGTTTCACATATTTTGAGAGATCTCTTGGAAAAGAAATGAAAAAATTTTGAAATATGAGATCCAAAAACCAAACACTCGTTGTTTTATGAATTATATGTGAATAGTTAGTAGAGTTCGAAAGCGGTTGTAATAAATAATTCATTTTCGAAGAGCTCTCACATAAAACAGAATATTCTTTAATAAAATGAACATTTCTTTGGATAAAACGTTGAATGACATCATTTTGTATTTTAAGTTAAGAGTTATAACATTTTGTCATTACATTTAAAAACAATTTATTTTTAAGATTACCTCCACTTTTAATTCAAATGAATTATTTCAACCAAAACTTAATACTTAAGCAAAAGTTTAATTAAAAATATGACGATTAAGGATGAGTTGAGTAATTCATTTGAATGATTACCGTATAAACGGAATAATAATGGAGTCATTTGTTGGCAAAAAAAAGACTTCATAAACATAAAGAATAAAATATATTTGAATTATTGGCGAACTCTAAGGAAATGATCGAAACACAAAAAACTATAAAAAAAAGAGAAACGTTTGGATTCTTTTGTGCGCAAATGTTTAAACAGAATTAAAACTTTGAATACTCTTTGGATAATCAATACTTCCGATTGTATTCAATAAATTTTATTCAAATATTTGTGTTATTCAGTAACGAAAGCGAATCAAAAATTAATGCTAAGGTCTCATATCTCATATCTAGCAAACTATGAAAATCGAATAAATTGAGATAAAGTAAGAGCGAATCATTCATCAATGAGTATAATATTGGAATAGATTTGCCTTGGTAACTAATTGTCCATATATTGAAAGACCTAAACATTAGTAATAAACAATTTTATGAAATCAATTAAGATAAGAGTTGAGCACTCAATCAGTCGTTAAAAAAAGATATTCATAATTAGTGATAAAAATGTTATTTCGCTAAATTTGATGCAAAGCTCTCTTCTATTAATTGAATGTTTAATCAACAAAAACTAATCAAACAATTGATTAGTAAATAATTAAAATAAAGTAATAGTTTTTAAGACGATTTTGGATTAAATACTTTGGAATCAATGATTGTTTGGAAGAAAAACTAATGTATTTTGATTTGAGTTGAAAATAATTATCGCTATAATTATGTTTAGAGAAAAAAACAATGAAATGCTCTCAACATTAATGAGATATTCATTAATAGAGTGACTGCTATTATATTTAGATTTGGTTGCATTTGTTATTATATTTACAAAATATGTGAAGTTATTGTTAAACAAAGGGTCACTTACTTGACAAACATGATTATACCCGTCTGTTCCATAGCCCGTGCGATACCTTTCCATGATTTAGATATATTAAATTTTTGTCGGACATTGAGTGGCAATCGGGGATCGGACTGAGGCTGTTCCGATTGGCCACTCTGGTTGGCCGCACCACTGGTTTTATTGGCAGTACCGCAGGCGTTGTCATTAATTTGTTTGTTGAACGCACATCCCATCACGTATTGAATCACTTTTGTCCACAAATTGTCCGAAACACAAATGATTTAATTGGAAAACATTCACTTTTGATTGACTCAAAAGAGTTCACACGAGAAATAGCATTACATAACAGCCATTAGACATCACATCAACTCTATATTCATATATAACTGACGAACAAAAAAGAGAACATAAATATAATTAAATTCTTGATATTTATTGCACTTAAATATAATATAATTTTATATTAGAGTCATAGTCGAGAGTCAAACAACGCTTTAAATGCAAATAAGAATTCAAAGAATGGAGGGTTTTCTCCATTTGATAACCATTTGATTGGAAGAAAGCTGTGAAATGAGATTATTCTCCACTAAATGATAATCTATAGAATGATAGGAAGGCATGAAATGCTGTTTTTGCAGCCAGAATTCCAGTGCTGCGACTCCGTTGCCTTCACTTGTATTATGCAATTGATTTTTGATATAACTGAACATATGCTCACTTTTAATACTTCTCTCGACTCAACGCTAAACTTAGAATTTAAATCTCATTGAATCCCAGCAAAAGTTGGGCTCTTTTTATGTTTCAATTATTTTTATTTTTATTTAATACAATTGTTTGGTGTCAGAACTCAATACTTTATTAACTTTCATTGAATTTGTCTTTTATTTGATTATTTCGTTTTCAAAATTGGTTTCATTTTATTAGATTTTTTGATAAAAAACATTTGCCTACAATTCAGACAAAAAACATTCATTTTATTCGCAAAATAATTGCTTTAATTCAATAATTTGTTTATTCTAAACTTTGGCTCTTGATTAATTCAAGTTAACCAGTATTAGTAAGATTGAAACATGCAAATTTAAGCAAATATTTAAGGTTTTATTTTATCGTATTTAGTATTTAATCATTTGTCTCTAAACTAAGAGTCTTAATATGAAAGCAAATGAATTCTATCAAAATTAGTCGAAATATTTGTTCAGTTTATTGAGAGTCTTGGAGTGCTCTCAAGTGTTTCATTATTATTATCTTATGGATGAAAATCGGTGTCAAATCTATTTTATTATTTGGTTAATGTTTTATGAAATACTGCTCTTAAGACTAGTTTAGTCGGAAACGACTCATATGAGAACCTCTAAAATAACTTTATATTAATTACAACAAAATTCTTTTGAAATTTAAGAATTTTAGTGAAATTTTATTAAACTTTTTTTTAAATCAATTTTTCGGATTTGAGCCAAAATTTAGTGAAGAAATAATGGCATAAATTTCAGGCAAATCTAAATTACATTTTTTCATTCATTTCTTTTTTATGTGTTTTAGAAAATTTTGATTCGATAGATATGTTTAAAAGTTCGGATAAAACTATAAAATCATTGAATTTTATTGAATACAGTTAATTCTCGATATAAGTTGATTGGCATGTAAAGAATTTTTGGCTAAATTCGAATTTGACTTAAATTGAGAAATGAAAGATATTTTTAATTAGATTAAATGATTTGACTATGCACATTTCTAATTTAGACTAACCATTTGTATTATTTGCTTATGTTAAATATCACTTAAATTATAATGGCTTAAATCGAATTTTGGTCTAATATATCAAATAGATTCAAATAAAATAACTTAATATTAGAAATCTATAGGAATGGGTGATGTGTTATACAGTATAAGTTATATTAAAGCTCTCTATAATATAGTTTATAGACTATTTCTTAAATAAAAATTGACTAAAATTTCATCATCTTATATCCAGAATTTACTGTACTTAAATATATATTATATGCAGTGCTGGAGAGCCCACAACTGTCACATGTGTTTGAATACTGCGAAACTCTTTGATTGGGATTTATTGGAGACCACACACATTGTCCCACAATATCATAGAAAATATCAAATTTTTCACAATTTATAGAATATTTGCCGAATGAGTGGTCTATAAGTTATAGACTATAGCACAGATTATAAGGATTTCATGTATTAAATCATAGTTTTGACAGAAAGACATTTTTGACAATTTTCTATACTTTTAGACATTGAATGCAAACAAAGTTTCATTTTTTCCTTTAAAATATGTCTTTAAATGTTCACCAAAATAGTAATTATCTTTTAAGTTTCCCCTCTTTTAAAAAATGAATTTTAGAGATATTTTTAGTTTTATTAACTCATATTTCTCTATTATGAGTGCATCGTTTTCTGAGACAATAAATTTAGGCTCAAATTTGTATTTTAAATCGAATGTATTTAATACTAATTAATTTCACCGACACTTAAATCTCTAAATAGTTCTCACAAACAGTTATATAAATAATTTTCAGGTCATTTAAGAATTAATTCATTGAAAAATTCCTCAAATTATATGACCCAATGCTTAAAGAATATATTATTTGATAAAAATCATGAAAAATGTCTAACTATTGGGTAAACAAAACTAATTTGTTTTAACAGTTTTATCGGTCATTTCAGTTACATTTCAGTTAATGATTTTCCTAATTCTAAGCCTAAAACAAAATCGATGTTATTTATAACATAATGACAGCTCAAGAGTCTTATCAGATGACTATCGATTTTATTTAAAAGAGTGGACACAAATTATTGAAAAGTTTAAAAATATTTCAATAAAAGTCTATTTTAGAAAAGAATATCATTTAAAAGAGTTTTAAAAAATAATTATTGAGAGCTATAATCATAAGTGAGGGTCAATTAAAAGAAAACAAAGAGTTGAAACTTACAAAATTTGAATGAATAAACAGATATTGAGAAATATGTTTCGGTCAAAAATAAGACACCATTTTATAAAAGTGACTGATTTTTATAAAAAGAATGATTTGTTGAGTAAAATCAGTGGAAAGCAGTCAGGAGTTACTTAATATTAAAAATGTTAATTAAGTTGATTTCCTCAAAAATAACATAAATATCTGTATCTCAAGTTCTGGAATCGAGTCGTCAAAAATGACCCTGAATTGGGGATCCAAGTATTTTTCCATTTAATGACAAAATCTTGTTTGCCATGAATTTCGGTGAAAAACTAATGTCTTTTTAGATTAAAGATATCTATTTGTGAAACACATATACTATATATACATTTCGAATATACATATGTATAACAACTGAATATTTAAATTCTAAATTATTTAAGTATTAAACCGAAAGAAAGTTTCTGTGATTTTCTTAATTCAGTTTTTGGTTATTTTGGAACCACTGCTCCATTAAATTGATTTTTATAAACTTTTTATGAGGCGCTCATAAAAAGGCGAAAATCTCTCAAATAAATTGGTTACAGAATTTCATATAAATAAGTTTTAGTTAAAGTTAAACACTGACAACATTTTACTGTTTTTAGTGAATTATAAATTAACTCATATGAGAAGTGAATCACTTCATTAATTATTATCTCAAATGATATTTATATTCGAATAAATAATTTAAAATTTTGATATTATTTATCCTCAAAATTAATAAACATTTTGATCGCAAACTTAGTTGTTATCAGAATTAATTTGAACCACAAATAGATTTTTTGTTTTGCCTCAAGTTCTGGAATCGAGTGGTTTATCTTTAAGTGTTTATCTTTTAGTATTTGTTGAATACCCTGTTTATGACAATAAAAGATCAAATTAATTCTTGTGTTTCGACCAAATTCTCGGATATTTCTTATGTAAGAAATTTGTGATTATTTGAGACCAAACACTTAAAAGTAAACATATTTTATAAGTTGTGAACATATTTATCGTAAAATATCATTGATTTCACAACTCCTCTGTCGAGGATATAATCGATGCAAAAATTAAGAATTATTGCAAACAAATATATATTTAATAACAATTATTTAAGTGAAAACAAAATGATTCAAAACTTACCGATAATTTTTGTTAACTAAAAAGTTTTATATGATGTGTATATAAGACGATATAAGACAAAAATATTAGCTTAAAAGCACTTTTAATAATAATTATAATTTGGATGACTTCGATGGCAATTAAGTGACGACTCTTTTTTAAAAACAGTTAAGTCGTGGCGTTAATCACAGCTGTGGTTAGAATACAAAAATTAACTAAATTTCTAATGAAATCATTAAAAAACATTTGTTAATAAATTCAAATGTTTGACAATTTATGGCAAACAAACACAAACGCAAACTCAATGTCAAAAGCTTTACGTAAATTCTCTTCTTTTGTAAACCGTTTCTCTAATCAATAAATTAATGAATTATTGCCAAAAACGTTGAATTTGTATTTTCCTTTTGACTAATTAATGAGTTTAAAGATTTTAACGCAAATAATGTCTTTATTCAATCACTTTCTAACAAAAGAACAGTTGTTTTCCTTTTTTACAACTCATTTACATTAAAATTATTATTAAAATATGTTTTGTCAGGAATTGCAGAAAAGTGGTTCATCTCATTATTTTATTATATTTAGGTATTCGACAAACTCATCGAGGAATTGATTGATCAAGAAGTTATGAGCTAAAAGATTACCAAGATAATAATAATAGAATCACCAACACTTTTAATCAGATATTGGAATAACTTTTAAATTTGAAAACTTTGAGTATATTTTTCTGTTTTCTTCTGAACTTCTGTTTATTTTTGTTTTAAATGTCTAAACTGTGATCAGAAATGTGTCGGAGTTTATCGATCTTTGGGTCCGTCGAGTGCTAACAGGTTTCGATTTGACTCAAATGAAAAACAGTTCAAAACTTGTATTTCAACAAAATTTCATTAAAATTTATTTTTTTTAAATGTGTCCAAATAATTAACAAAATTTCTATAAGTTTTAATCAGTTCTTTCAACTTTTGACCACTTAATTGAAAGTTGATTAGATGTCGTCGAAGAGGAGCGACAGCTTCTGATTATTGGAGCCGAAGCTCTAATTCGTAATATTAAAGACTAATTAGTATAGAGTTCTTATATTAGTATAAGTTCTTCTCACAGAAAAAAAATGATTGACTTAAAATTAAACTTGCAATTTTTAATTAAAATATTAAAATCAGGAATTGACAAAAAGTATATGAAGTGTATAAAACTTATAAAACTTAATTAAAAAAAATAGTTTTATAAAAAGTAGAGAATAAGTAAAGAATATATAAGTAATCTTTTTATAATCTTTTTGTCGATTAATTCGATCGGATTTCAATCCAGAATTCATAAGTTATAATAACTCTCACAAACCATTTAAGTCAGTATCCATAACAAACACATTAATACAACAAAATTAAAGTATTTAGCTTAAAATTTATTAAAAATATAACCTAGACACTTTTGAAATATTTTAAAATTGAAAATCTTTTCTGAAAGATAGAAAACAAATCAAATTTTTGAAATTCAAATTCAATAAAGTATTAGAAAATACTAAACACTAAAATTTGTTTTATATTTCCTCAAAACTAAATATAACTTTATATGACTTCCGATATTTCGAAATTTATTTGCATTTCGACTAAAAGTTACCAAAAATTTAAATAAAAATAAGGCTTATATTAGAAGTAATTCTCGAATTTGTTGAAACTTTCAAAAGGTATACATACATTAGTTCTTTGAACATTTTACCATTCTTATTCTTTTGGGAATTATCTTTAAATTGACAATATTTATATAATGTTATACAACATTTATTTACTAACAATAAAGAGATTTATAAGATTTTCCAAATCATACTCTGAATCTAAATTGGATTTAAAATAGAGATAGAAATTCATTTAAATGATTTCAAATAGACTTATATATTGAACTAATATTTAATTAAATTTAAATTATAGTTTATTTTCAAACTAAATAAATGCGAAATGAATTGTAGACAATACTCAACAAAAACTCTGATTTCAAAACATTACACTTTTTAACATTAAATTCTATAAAAAATAGATTTTATAAAAGAATTTAAAATTCAATAATAAATTATTAATAATTTAGTTGTTTATAAAATACACTTTTTATCACAAAAGGTATTATAAATAGTTAATAATATGAATCTAATATTATTGGATATATAAACAATTTTAACCTTTTGTTCATAATCTCTATTTTATGGTACATTTGGTCATCTCTGGTATTATGGATTTATAGCTCATTCTTAAGAAGTGAAGACTTAAAAAAATGATAATTTGATTCTTTTTGAGTTTTTTCTCGAAAAGAGTCAAAATGTGTTTTATAAAAAAAAGTTACAAAAATACGTTTCAATACAAAATCAATTACTTTTTTAAAATGGAGACGTTTTTCCCAAAAAAATAGATAACTATTAACAATAAAACTTATTTTTCAATCAATTTTTGAAAAGTTTTCAAACGAAGTGATTGAAAATATGTTCAAAAGTTTTTCTTTATTTGTCGATCTAAGGCTTTAAGCAAGTTCAATTATTCATTTTGATTTTACACATTCATTTGAATTTGATATCAACAGAAAAAAATTCAAACGACACTAACTTTTGTCATTAATATTAAGTTCGTCAACACTTAGTCTACGGTGGCGTCCATTTAAACCATTATTATTTTGAACTAATTATCATAAATTTTAATTATATTTTATTATATTTAAGTCATTTTTGTAAATTTATCAAATTATCTATTTAAAAATATTTTTGCTAGCTTAGAGAATTTAATCATGCAAAATTTAATTTTTAGTTAATATTGAATTACTTTTTATAAATATTTTTAAATTTGTTCACTTAATTATTGTTAGCTCACAATTTACAACCATTTGTAAGTCATTTGAAATTTTAATTCAAACATTTTAAAAAACAAATTAAGAAGTAATTCAATCAATTTTAAATTAATGAACTTGCTTATAATATTTATAATAAAAGTACTGATACTGTTAATAAAAGTGCACCAAAATACTTCACCTATCAACTTTCCTAAATTATAATGAATAATGAATAATAAAGTGTTGAAAAGTTTCTTTTTTTTGGCTCATTTTAAAACATTGTGTAAAACGAATATAAGTTAAGAATTATGTGATTCAAAATTTTTTTATCCATTAAATTCTTTATTATTAAAAGATCTATAATAAAAGCGAATAACTTTCTAAATATCTCTCATTTTGAGCGACTTTTGGTTCAAAAACTAGATTTTGACTCAAATAATTTGATTATCGTTTAAAGAATTAAATTACTTATTATTAGATTAAATATTATTATAGTTTTTATTATAGTTATAGTTTATATATTATACAGTTTTTGAAAAAACATTGGAAAAATATACTTAACTTTCAAAAGTGACATACTATACAAAAATGATCAAATTTTGAAAAAATGCAAGATGATTTTCAAACTTATAAAATAATTTTAAACTACGATAATTATTGAAGTAGTGATAAAAATTGTACTTGAAAATTCCAACAAAAATCTAGAAAAATTATCAAATTTAAATCAAGTATTATTTTCCTATGTTTTTTCAAAGATTGTATAATAAATTTAGTTATTAAAAGATTTTTTTTATATCTGACCAAGTTTATATATCATTTATAAAATACAAACGCTAAGAATGAATTGGTTTGTTTGAAGACATAACAATTTTACTGACTTTTTATTAATGATATTAAATAATGAATCGCTTTATTATTGATTTGAAAGATAAGAATTGGCTCTAATTGTTAATAAAAGAGATTTAGTTCTACCGAAAGAATTTAAGCAATATTTCATTGAATCTTTTGGCTGATAAACAAGTTTTACTTTTTGATAATTAAAGCTTAAGTGAGTAAAAGGGAGATATTAACACAAAAATATATACTACATTTACATATAAAATGCAATGAAAATTCTATTAAATAAAAATAAGAAAAATTTGATTGAATTTACAAAAAATATATTTTTTTATAATAAAATAATTTTTGATTTTACATAAGAAACGAATTGTTGAATCATTTTTCAAAACGAGAGTATTATTTGAGGACCAAAAATATTGAGTAAATCATTTGGAAAATCAATTTAATCCGTAGAAACAAAATCTTGACTTAAAATATGAGCTCAATTTGTTAACTATTAGTTATATACAATTAATTCTCGATATAAGCTGATGCTATTTAAGGCAATTTTTATTTAAACCATTGATTTTTTTGCAATTCTTATAAATCTCTAATCAAGAATAAACAAAATTATATGAAGATAAAAATTTTAAACTTACAAATGGAACATGCTCCAACTATAAATAAATAATGGTTCATAAAATAAAGTCTATTTTGAATAAGTAATTTTAAAAGTGATTTTAAAAGTCATTGTAACAATTCTTCAGTTTTTTCATAAATATATATTTCAATTAAACCAAAATTATTTCTCATCTATTAGATTTTTATATGAAAAAGCCAAAAATGCATAATTTGTTATCCAGCTATTTAGCAAAGCTTCATATAATTTTCCAATTCTTGAACTCTATTGTTACTTAATTTACACCAATTTTTTTAAACCTTATATTCGATTTAAATCACATTTTATTATATATATTAGTAATATTATTACTATAAATAAATAACAGGGATGACCAATAGGGGGTATTCCGAAATAGCCTCTAGAAGAGCAAAATTGGCAAAATAGCCCTGAGTAGCCTTCAATAAAACATAATTTTCTATTTAAGTCAAATTTAAGAAAAAGTTTGAAACACAAATAATTATATTATATCGAGAACTAACTGTATTCTTATTTAAGAGAAAATCATTTGTTCATCATTTGAACCATAAAATTCTTGAGGAACATCGAAGACGGCATCAGTTGCTGTACTAACAGTTGGCAGTGAGAGGTCTGCTCTCCGATGAATCGATCGCTTCAGATGTTAGCAGTCATTGCGTTCCACACATATATAGAAGTGATTTTGAGAAAAGCTGTTCAGTTGTGACTCGTCTTCCCTTATGTCAAACGATGACTGAAAAACATTCAACACTTTTAAATCATTCAATACATCAAAAACTATTCAAATCTACATTTATTGTCATAAAATGAGTGAATAAAGTTTTTGCTTCAAAATAATAGAGCGATAATGGGGTGTAAATTGAGCAAGGTGATTAGTGGTAGTGTTCATAATGATTCTTCATTTGCTGATCAAACAAAAGATACAATCGATGAAACTAATGTGCAAAATGGTATCAAAACCGAAGAATTAGAACATTTAACGCCACCAACTCTTGATAGTCAACAAATTACACTTATTTTAAATACTTGGAAATTATTGGTGGATAACGTCTCAAAAGTCGGTGTCATTACATTTATGAGGTATTCTTTCTCTCATTTTTAGATTAATTGTTATTTCATTAAACTATTTATGAGAATTAAAGTCAATTTAGAGAATTAAATAATAATAAATAACTTAGACTTCAAAATAGAGAAAATGAGATCAAAATAATTACAATAAAAACTTTTTATTTCAATATTGAGTTTTATTGACGACAATTGAAGACAAATTGCAATTAAAATAAATAGTTGTTCCTATTTTTGATGGCTTATGGGCTCATATCTTATAAGAATTGTCTTAATATAATTCAGTCAAAACTGATTGAAGAATTTCCGATTTGTCGGGAAGTCGTTTCCCCTTAAGGCTCACTCTCTCTGATAAACAGTACAAAAGGACTGACTATTAAGAAAAGTCTGATTAGTTTCGAGAAAAGATTTTTAATAGACTATTATTTGGATTCAATTTGATGTCAGGTCTCGAATCAAAACAAATCTATTATTCCTTTAAATTAAACTTTAAATTAAAGGTTTCTTAAGGTTTGTTATGTTTTGTTATTTTTGTCGTTTATTAGTTTCTTAACTTTACTTTGAAATAGAGAATGAGCCGACACTTTATGTATTCTCTAAAGAATATATTATAAATAAAATTGTGTTTTGAGTCGGGAATGAATTCTTAAAACCTCTGAATTTTAGACAAATATTTTATGAATATATCACTAAAAGACAACATTCTATAAATTCACGCAATTTTTAAATCCAAACTTTTATCACATTTTTATTTCCAAATCATTTTTCAAATTTAGCTAAAAATTTAAAATAAAATGAAAAGTTTTTCATATTTCTTATATTTAGAAATTGAATTAACTTAGCTAGTTTATTTTATTCCAATGGCTACAAGATTTTAACATTTTTCAAAGCAATAAAAGTTTATATAAATATCGAAATTTTGAAAAATATATACTATTTTATAGAAAAAGTTTGAAATCTAAATATTATTAAGTTTTAAAATAAAATTATTAATAAGTTATGTCATAACTAGACATTTGCAAAAAAAATTTATTTCAAGTATATTGTTTCGCGTGCGGTCAGCTCTTGTCAGTTACGATAGACTAGAGTCAAACAAATAATCGAATTGGATTTAAACATTTAATCGGAACCGCATATATTCTTTTATTTTAGTTAAACAATTTGTTTATTTATGTAAACTTTTGTAGATTGAAATAAAAGAGAAAAATTGGAAAAAATTGGAGAAATAAAAAAAATTCTATGTTTTTGTAAAGAACTTTATTAAATTGCGGGTTGGTTTGATTTTTAGATTTTAACCCTGTCGGTTTCTAGTCCATTCTAATTCCGATCTTACGCTCATAAGTTAATTGTCAAACGGTTTTAGATTTAAAATAATTTTTTTTGCAAAAGTCTAGTCATAACTAATACATACATTAAAACTAATGAAAGAATGAGTCAAATGACAAATATTACAGTTTTGTTAGTCTTTCAAATAGACCTCACTTTGATATTAGTTATGTTATCTAGTTAAAATATATAATTTTTATTTATCATAAATTGAATATAAAGACTATTCTAACTCATAGTTTGTCAAGGTCTGTTTAGTACTCGAATAGAATATTCGTGGTATAATAATATCTAAAGAATTTCCCATCATGCTCACTTTTATATTCAGACTTCTTATGATATTATTGTGAAAACCGTTTGAGAATACAAAGTGAGGACAAAAATTATTCATAAATTTCACTCCTCTTCTCTTCGTTCGCTCCCGAATACATCAAAATAACCTAAAATTATTATAATATTATAAGAATTATAAGAAAATTTGTTTGTTTATTATAAGAATGTAAAATATAATGTACAATAAATGTACAATAAATAAAGATTTTAATTGAATTAATCGTTTTTATCAAAAATAAGTAATAAATATTAAGTTTAAATTATTTCTAACTCTACAACAAATTGCAAATATTTCATTAAAACCCATTGTTTTTAGTGTTTTTTAGTTGAAAAAATGTGTTGACCCCAGTACTACTTGGCCCCAATATCCTCATTCCTGAAATTTGGGATTTTTATTCCCTTCCGTATAAATACAATATACTCATGTTCCCTTTCGTCACATGAAAGGGAATTTACGGGAATTCCCTTTTTGTTCCTAGGGGATAATAATAATAATATTTGTCGATAAAATATATTTTATTCTTTTCAGTGAATTAATGCCCGAAAAGTCACTCGAATTCATATTTTATATCTTCAAACACAACGATTCCAAAACACATTTACTAATGAATTGAAAAATATAACCATTTCGTAGCCATAAGTAACAGAATTCTTGGATTCTCTCCTTTTATTGAATCATAAATCTAATGATTTATTGAAACGAATATTTTCTTGAATACCATATATTGTATTGAATGTCAAGTTTTCACTTTTTGTCAAAATATCATATTTTCTCTCATTATTTAAGAATATTTTAGAATTGACTTTAATTTTCTCTAAAAAGTATCGTTAGATTTACAACAATTCAAAAGAAAAGTTTTTCTAAAGTAAAAGTGTTTTAAGTGATTAGAATCTAATGATTATATTGTTTTGAAACTTAAGGCAATTCTTTTTATAGTCTTTTCGAAACCCATCCCGACGTCCAAAATGTGTTTCATTCGTTCCGAGGTATGGATGCCGAAGAGCTCAAATATAGTAAGGAGTTGAGAGCTCATGCACTCAGAGTTATGGGATTTGTTCAGAAAGTTGTCGCCCGTATTAACGAACCACAAAAGTGCGAACAGTTGTTATGGGAATTGGGAAGAAAACACGTCAACTATGGGGCAAAAAAACAATACATTGATGTGAGTAATCATCAAATGATTTTCAATTCATTTAAACTCAATTTTATTAGACATTTCGAGAGAGAGAGAGAGAGAGAGAGAGAGAGAGAGAGAGAGAGAGAGAGAGCAAATTATTACTTTATTATTTTGTGTTCATTAAATTTAATACAAAAATTTGCATTTAATTAATAATCGTCTGGTTTTCAAATTTATAGTTTCATTATTTTATTTATAGATTAAATCTGATTGTTAATAAACCAAGAGCATTTGCAAGAATATTTGCTTTTTATTAAAAATTTAATCAAAAATATATTAAACACAAAAATCGTTTCGCGGATCAAAATTCAATTATTCTAACGATAATTGTTTCGCTAATAAATAAGTTAACAAAAGAGATATATTGAATGTAAGAGTAAATTAGTTCTAAGAATGTATCTTGGGCATAAATAGATTTTCAAACAAAACTGTGTCGGAAGTGACCGCAGAAACGCCTCAATTTATTCTAAGCTCAGAATTTTCCGGAATTATCGACCGAATAATAAAATGGACTTCAATTTTATAGAAAATAAATAATTGGAAGTCTTTCGACACTTTTGACGCTTTATATGAGTATATCTCTGAATAATCATTGAATCATTTCCTTATGAATTCACATCAAATATGGGCTCAAAATTTGATTTTAGTATTAAATTAAATCATAGAAAAAGAAAATCTAAATTTTAATGAATGAATTAAATTTAGTTTGATTTAAGTTAATTAAATAAATCATTTAAATCTGTTTCAGATTGTGTTATGCCTTTTGTTTGCCTGAAGTTTATTTATTCCGTAAAATAACTAATTTTATATTACATTTGGTTTTGTTTCGAATAAATTATACAAAAGAGTGGATATAATCAGAGCTACTCCTAAATCAATGCTTTTATTGTGAGTCCGACCCTTTCCTAATCAATGAAAAACTCATTTTATGTAAGAATACCTGATTTTAAAACAGTCTGTACTCTATTGAGTGGCAATAAATTTGGTAGTCTATCGCTCTTTCAGTTTATTACTGACACATCGCAACTAATCTCTAGAAGATTAACAATAATTGTCTGGAGTTAGAACTCATCAAACTATCCGTTATATCAGAGATGACTAAATTCATAGACTCGAGTGGTTTAATGAGTCGTCGATTCTCTATAAGATCTTTAGCAGAAACTGTATTATATACTCTTTGGGTATTTCTGAGTCATAAAATTTTTAATGGAAATTATCAAATAGTGATGACAGTTGTGTTCATTCAATCAAATCCTATCAAAGCAACAATTTTGCCAAAACATGAGATCTTTTCGAATAAAAACTAATAAAATGAAATATTTAACATTTTTTACATAAAAATCAAATTTATGTGAAATAATCAAAACGTTAGTCTAAAACAAAAATTAAACCCAAAAGGCGATGGAAATATTCTTTCAGTCTCTCTCTTGAGTCGAAATTTCTTGCCATTTCTTGCCATTTCTTACCTGGTCTAATAAATAAGTAAATAAATTGAGTCTATTCTACTTTAAATCTCAAATAAAGTTTTAACAGTTGTTTATAAACAAATAACAATCTTTAAAATTACTTATTTCTTATTTTTTGATTTGAGAAACGAATAAATATAATATATATAACAATAAAATGAATTTCAAAAAATATTGTCGATTGGATTATAGGAAAAGTTTGTAGAATTAATCAGAAATATTTAATTATAAACTAAATAATAGAGAGAGTGTGGGAACAGTGATTTGCTAGAATTCATACATCATTTTATGGATCATTAATCAGAATAAATGAGGGAAAACTATTGTATAATACAAAAGGGATTCAAAAGTGATATAAGTGTCTATCGATTTATTTTCACATTAATATTAAATTGAGTGAAGATTTTACTCAATCAGAGAATTGTTTCAATGAATTGTAACTCTATTTGAAAAGCAATTCTCTGAACAATGATTTGAAGACAAAATAAATTCTAAACGATTGCCACTAAACCAAAGAGTTTTGTTTAATTATTGAGTCAATTGAGTATTGAATTGAAATATTGTGGTCTCAATACTTAAGACAATAAAACTAAAGTCATTTGATTGACATATAATTACATTTATTCGATAAATGAATGAAAAATGAATTCAATATAAGGATAACATTAGGAATAAATCAGAGATCAAATAACTGCAAACAACATAACTCACAAAAGAAGCAGATATTCAATCAGTTCATCGAAAATGAGTTTTCTTTCGACTAAAAGAGAAAAAGGTCTGATATGAGTCACACATCGCTTTTAATTGGTTGTGAGCACAGAATTAATTAGAATTATTATTAATATAATCCATTATTATTTTATTTTCTTTGAATAATCGATTCATTTTTGCATAAAATTAAAGCTTAAAAATATTTTAATTAACTTAAAAACAATTTTGAAAGTTATTTGTTTAAAAAAGTGGTCTCTTTTGATGGATTAACTCAATTATTTGTGTGTTTGATGTTTGAAAAGCTGGTCGGACCGCAATTCATATACGCAATAAAGCCTTCACTTGAAGCCCAATGGACTGACGACATAGAAATAGCCTGGAATCAACTCTTCATATATATGGTAAGAGGTTTTCTTCATCAAAATATGTGCCACTGTTTTGATCACAGATTCAACAGAAAATTGTTTAACGTTTCGTTTCGTAGGGATTTCATATCAAAATTGGAATGTCGAGTGCAATGTCGAGTGTAGTGTCGAGTGCAGTGTCACCCTTCACAAGACGCACATCACTGATGACATCAGAAAAGGATAGCATTCCATCCTCTCTCCCAAAGGATGAGAAGACCAGTGAATGAAATACAATCATTCGGTTTATAAGTATTCATAACTTAAGGATTTATTCGATAAATATTCTCATTATTGAAAACTAAACAAAAGATTGAATGCATTCAAATTGAAACGACACTAAACCCTAACTCTAAACTCTCGGAATTTTCACTAAAAAATATTCAAAAAAATATAAAATTATATAATAAAATGTCGACCCATTTATCCGTTTTTTAATATACTTTGCATTCATTCTAAACATTCCTTTCTTTCTTTATTTTCAGTTTTTAAAATTATTTGGTCACAAAATTTAGAAAAAAATTGAACTAAAAATATATTTAATGATTGATTAATGATCTTAAAATATATTTAATAAATTTTAAGAATTTTGAAAATAATTTAAATTTTACAAAAACAGATGTTATTCGTTGATAGTATATACACTTTTAACAAATATTTGGAGTCATCAGAGAAGTTGTGACACAACTCCTCTAATTTACAAAATTTATTTAATTTGTGAAAGTGATGTTATTTTGAAACATGAATTAGTGAGCAAGGTATATAAATGTATTTACTAAAGTTATTGACTCAAATTAATGGATCGATTGATTATAATTAATGTGAAATTACTTATAATTTTTATTTAATATATTTTCCTTAATTTTTTCTGATATAATAAATGGTTGAATACATTAAATATAGTTTTGGAAATGATTTAAGTGAAGTATTATTATTCTTGTGGTGAATCCTATTTTATTGATTGAATTTTTCTTATCATAAGAATTGTTTGTAATTTTCACCGAAACCTCATTTCCGATAAAAGATAAGTTTAATAAAATTTTGTTGAATTTATTCGACGCTTAAATTCTCACAACTTTTCATAAATCTTTTGAAAGGAATTTTCAATAAAAGGTAAACTCAGATATAGAATAAAAACTTCATATAATTAGAGCTTATATTAAAGAAAGTAATAAAAGAATTTTTTCGTAGATTTAATTAAAATGGAGTTTAAATTGTTTTCAGAGCATAGAATTTAATTTTCATTCATAGCTTATAATAAAAAAAAATTAAGAATAAAATTGTGGGAATTCAAGAATAAGTAATAAATACCCCGAGAATTGTCTCGAAAAATGTTCGAATATTTTTCTTTCTTAGTTATTATTAATTAAAGACAAAATTTATGAATAAATTGAGTAAAAGAACTATTTATCAGAATTTTTCCCATATTTTTAATAATGAAATACTGAAAATGAATTAAAAGAGTGAAATGATAAAATTGGCTAAACATTAAAATATTATTATTTTATTTAATATAATTTATTACATAAGAGTATCAAGGTGAAGAATTAATAACCAGTGTATTAATCAATCTATTTCCACACTTTAATAATTTCTCAAAACTTAAAATTTATAAAAGAAATTAATTAAATCTTTGAGTAATTGTTGTATAGAATGGTACAATCCATCCCCGAAATAGGCGACCCAGTTATAGGCAAAACTCGATATAAGAGTGAGGTTTTTGCTGCACCGGCAGCTATTATGGGGTCACTAATGTTAAAGAGTTCGGATAAAAGCGAATCGGATATAAGCATATCCTCGATATAAGCAATACCATATCAATACACTGCAGTATAATCAGCAGAGATCGACAAAACATGTCTCTATGTCAACAAAACGTCACATTTCACAAGTCATTACTTTATTATATTTGTTTGC
>JAQFZM010000147.1:0-48867 GCA_034695785.1 Galumna obvia
TTGTTTTTACCAAATCTTGGCTCTTAGCTCGGACAAAAATACCCCCCTTATACCCTCCCCTTGGATATCGGTCTTTTGCCATCCCTGGTATTAAGGAGTCATAACTTTTTAAAAATTGTAATTTATTTTCTTTTCATTACTTTTCAATTATTAGATAATATTCCGAAATATTATTTAAATAAATTACATAAGAATTAAAACATTTGATAATTAGATTTTATTTGAATACTTTATACACAACTCTTTAAATCTGAAATCGAATCAAATAATAATAAAATTTGTATCAGTTTTTGATGAAATGAAATTTAAATGAATTATATGATCGACACTTTACCACCAGTTGACCAAATGGTCAGTCGTCTCGTCTCTACAATATTTTTCCCACATTTTATAAAAAAGTTTTTCTAAATTAGAGGCGTATATCCGAACATTGAATAGCGGGGACTCAGTTCGAGCGCACCAAACCTTTGCTCGAATCGCTTTTAGACTAAAAATATTAAAATCATTATAAATATTAAACAAAATAGAAGTCAGGGCTCACTATTGTCTGTCTGTTCCTAATCTGATGGCAATGTTTTCATAGTCTTCGTATGATTTAGCGATCAGTTCAGGTACTCCTAAACACGTCAATTGAGATGCGGCCACTCGTGAGGCTAATGTCTCGCCCGCGAGAGTAACCATTGGTGTTCCGGCCCAAAGAACATCCATTCCAGTGGTGTGTCCGTTACAAAGTGGAGTATCTAAACAAACATCAACCAATTGACCCCTTCTCACGTGTTCTTCTTTTGCGGCCACATTTGAAAAGACTATACGACCGGACGGCAGACCATAATTGGCAGCAGAGGCTGAAATGTTTGCCTCTCCTACTGCCGGAAACCTTAAGAGCCATATAACACTGTTTGGCACCCGTTTAAGGATCTGTTGTTCACACAAACCATATATAATGACTGAAAAGAGTGAGAAAAACACTTACATTAACCCACGCTCTGAGTGTTTGCGGATCTATTTTGTAGAGTTGATTGAAATTACAGAATACAATCCCGTCTTCGGGAAGTCCGTACTGTTGACGAGTTGTTACGACTATAGCTTTGGGGGCCTCTTCTCCTGTGGCCGCCTTATTGTTCATTTGAGTTGTGGCCAAACCATTTTGAACAACAATACCATTAACAGAAGTCTGTACTTGGCCATTTGTGATCATCGCTTGAACCGGTTGAGTAGTTGGAAGTTCTACAATAGTTTTGACGACCTCTACTTTTTCAGTGGAAATCAAAGGAGTGGTGGTCGAGGCGGCAACTGTTGTAACCACAGCCACTTCTCGGATTTTCTTAATCTCAACCTTTTCTATAATCGGAGACAAATCAGTTGCGTTCACTATAGAGACGTTGTCGGGCGGGGCGTCTCCTGTATTGGGTGAAGACATAATCCCATCCGATAGTATCACTCTTTCAATCAAATGAGGGAACATCTGTTTGTGGTCGCCCACAAAGAAAGTGTGTGGCATATACGCCAACTTTTCCGAATATTGATCCGCCAATTCTAGCGGTGACGTCACTCCATCAGTAATAATGTAATCCATAAAAGGTGCGCCACTGGTTCCGGGATATCCCAACCACATCACTTGAATGGGTGCCGGTCTCAGTGAAAATATTTCATTTCGCGCTCCTTTGGTATATCCATTCATATTAATCAATATATGTATTCCATCGGAATATATTTTGTCGGCTGCCTTTCCATTACAAGTAATGGCCGACAGATCAACGAAATGATCGGATTCTGTACTGATTTTAGCCCTAAACGTTGTTCCGTCGTCTGCCGAAAGTGCGTAACAATATATCTCTACTCTATCCCTGTTATGCATTCCGGGAACGCTTTGCATCAAATGAGAAGTCGGATGATTACCAAAATCAGAGCTCAAATAACCGATTTTAAGTTTTGAAGGGATTGTCTTTTTAAAAACATAGACCGGTTTGTGAAGAACCTGAACCTTTTCGAGACAGAGGGCCGCATGTCGTGCAGCGATTGCTTTACGCATTTGATGTGTCAATGGATAAAGCATTGAGTGGTGCGGATGTACTGATGGTAAACGATTCTTCTCGAGTTGATCGGCAACAGTGGCCACTAATTTCTTCATTCGGAAGTCATAGTCAGTCCAATCGCATATTATTTGAAGACAATGCGCTAAATTGCAATACGCGTCCGGAAAGTCGGGCTAAAAGACATTTTGTATTAAACATATTATTGAGTTTAGCCTTAAATAAGTATTGAGACATACCTTCAATTTTAAAGCAGTTCTGTAAGAAGAGATGGCTTCAGGAATATTACCCGAGTCTTTGTGAATAGAGGCCAGATTTGAGTGCGCGTCAGCAAAGGCTGGATTTATTTGAATGGCTCGGGTATAACATTGAAGAGCTCCGGGAATGTCTCCCATCTCTTTGAGTGTATTACCCATATTAGAATAGGCGTCAGCAAAAGTAGAAGATATTCTAATCGCTTCTTTGTAATGAAGAAGTGCTTCATTCAGTTTTCCCTGTTGTTGAAGAACTGAAGCCAAGTTCGAGTGCGCGGCCGCGAACTCAGGAAATACATCCAAAGCTTTCAAATAAAGACGCGTCGCTTCTTCTATATATCCTTTTTTGTGAACATTCATAGATTAGAGACATATTAAATACTACATTAATTATAATAGTTAATATACCTTGCTCTCTTTTAATGTTCGCTAAATTGTTGAGAGAATCGGCATGAGTTGGACACAGTCTCAAAGCTGTGTTATAACAATCCTCGGCTTCTTTGACCTGACCCTTCTCTTTGAGAGCATTGGCTAAATTACAGTACGCGTCCGGAAAATTAGACTGGAGTTCAATGGCTCTCTTATAGGTATCGATCGCCAAATCAATTAATCCTTTAATAAATATTATAATTTTAGTTAAACTTAAAATATGTCAGTTTATTAAAAAAAATACCTTGTTCATAGTAGACGCAGGCAAGGTTACCATGCACAACAGCATTACTTGGACTCAGATTAAGAGCTCTGAGATAAGCGGCGACGGCCCGATCGAAAATACGCGCCTCTTTTAATACATTTCCTAAATTGATGTAAGCGTCCAAAAAGTTAGGATCGAGAGCTACGGCCTTAAACACAACACATATTTTTATATAATTTAAAGTTTTATATAAATTTAGATACTTTTTCAAAGTGATGTATTGCGAGCCATATTTCTCCCTGAGCATTGAACACACATCCCAGGTTACTCCAGGCCACTGCAAATGTTGGACACGTCTCTATCGCTTTCAAATAACATGCCTTTTAAAGGATTAGAGGGAAGGGAAACAAATAATACATTAGAAATGGTTTATTACATATGATTGCATAAACACAGCCAATGGGTCGAAGGGTCTTATCGTACAACAACTCAATCAAAACAATTACTGAATTCAGTTTAATTGTTGTCAACAATTGAATCGTTGCAAAACAACTAATGATCGCAAGCATTGAGCGAATCGCAAACGCAGAGCACCGCTACAAACGCACAGCAAATGCAACGCTATCGCAGTCGCGCCGCAGACAAGTCGAGACAAAGCGCGGTCGACATAACGCAGAGCCGCCAAACGCAGGCATCAAATGACAATCGCTGCGAAGAGAACGCAAAACGCGCGCAGACCAGACACTGGCTGTGCTTTAATAATATAATAATTGATGAAACTCTTGTGTTTTGTTTGTTTGCCCGACATTTGAGGGAAACTAACTTTATTTGAATATCAACTAATCTGAGGGTCAGAGAGGGGGCAAACGGTAAAAGTGGACAAATGGTTCGATAGTATTACCACATTTCAATAATCGATGCCATCGCTCCCAAATCGGCCACAAAACGAGTCTTAAGCGTAGGTTAACTGCATTGTCAGCCCTTATGTGACCTCAAGTGATACCCTATATTACTGTACCTTTTATTTAAACCATTAGAGGTATTGTCATGACATGTACTGTAAATGACATTCACAGCAATGCTATGATTTGATGGAAAGAAAAAAGAAACGAATTAATTAATAACTTTTAGTCATAGCTTTTAGACTTTTCTGAAAACAATTCATAAATTGTGTTATTATTTCCTCACAAACTGTTGAATCAAAACAAATAATAATCGATTCAATTATTATTAAATCGATTTCATGACTTAAAGTCTCAGAAAATTCCAGTTTTAAATAATTCACTTCAAAGTCATTAAAATTTTGCTAAAGAATCGATTAATTCGCTTCTATTCATCCTTTAGTGTGAATGCGCTCTAATTTGCCGTTAAATCAATAAAATAATTCACAATTTGTTGAGTAATGCAATGGTTTAAACGGAATAATAAACTAATGAAAGGCGTCGACAATAATCGGGAGACAAATTCAAAACTAACTCAACTCTAAATCAAATAAAATCAAATATTAATGAATCGCTTGACTTGAATCGCAATCAATGACCGCAAAAATAAATATAAATTAGAGAAAAGTTATATATTTCTCAAAATTAAATTTCATTATAAATATTAAGAAATTATGGAATTAAATATCGATTTAAAAAAAATTAAAAATGAATTTAATTTATGAGAAACACATAATGTTATCATATTTTTTAAGCGCAGCGCAGACTTTGAAGTGAATTATTATTTCTGGACTTAATTTAGAATTAATCGCAATTCCTTCAAACAATATTCTAGATGTTAGTAACCGAGGTATGAGTGCCGCGCGCTTTACATCAGATGTGCAAATAGTTTACCTTTGCCTCATCGAGTCGTGACAACGCTTTCAAAAGGTTTCCCAAATCGCTTCGAACACAATATAAGTCCTAACAATAAATTAATCAATAATTCATTCAAATTAAATCTAATAATAGTTTACGGGATTGTATTGAAGTGCAGAGACATATGCCTGTACCGCCTGTTCCATATCTCCGGCGGCCACCAGAGCTGCCGCCAAATTTATGTAACCATCGATGAAATCGGGTTTTAGACGTACGGCGTGTCTATAGTTGTCGAGGGCTTCTGAAAGTTGACCCCTTTCTTTGTAGACATTCCCCAAATTAGAATAGGCCTCCGCTAACAATGAATTCTGTTTTATAGCCAAAGAACTGAAGTGCGCCGACCTATCACTCAAAACAAACATTTATTTATTAATTATTTATTAATTATTTATTAATTCACTTCAAATAAGACATACTTTTCGAGACGACGGCACTGAAAATGAATAGAACTGAGAAGAAGAAGAACTCCAGTATTGGTCGGGTCCTGACGCCATAATTGCATACAATGACGTTCAGCGCTCTCATAGTCTCCCGACTGATACTCTCTGTGCGATAATTCGGCCAAACCTTTAATATACGAAAACAATACAAATCTTATGAAATGTTATGTCAAATGAAATGTGTGTTTACTTTGAAAAGCGGCGGCAACTGTTGTATTCATTTCTTGAATAGTTCGGGTCCTTTTACTCCCATTTACTGTTTCACATAACATTCATTACAATTAATTACAATTAATTACAATCAATAATAAAACTTGTTATCAGTTGTCATACCCTCAGACATAAGAGTTGCGGCCATTTTAATGCGTATTAGAGACTAATGGCGACAATAATACTAATATTTGTCACAAATTGTTGTCTCAAATGACGAATCAATTCTTAACATTTATTTTAATCAAAAGTCAGTTCAATAAAAATATTCAATCGTTTGAATCAAACAAACATTAAATTATTTGATACTAAAAACTAAAAGATATGATAAAAGAAGACATTAATGTGAAGTTAAAACTAAGAAAAGATTTTTTGATGAAAGCATTAGAGCCTTCGTTTCCTTTAGTTTCTCTTTGAGTGTTATATGACGTATACAAAGACTACAACCACTACTGCAGTGACTGTAGTGACAGTCTCTACACAATTGATTACTGACTCAAATGACGTACAGATTTAGAGGTTTACAAGTTTACAGGTTTAAAGATCTAGAGGTATAGAGGTCTCACTCTTTTATTACTAAATATTGTGGAAAATTCTTTCAATTCATTAAATTCATTGAAGATCTGAATATGAGATTAATTGAAGCGCCGGTACTTTCAATAAACTAAATTAAATATAGAGAATACAAACTTTGTATTTAACTTTTTATATGATTTTTTTAACAATTATTGTTCTCTTAATGAATGCAGAGCTCATATAAACTAAAAAAATGGTCACAAAATTATATGTTATTTTTCTTTAGCTGGAAATAAAAACAATTGCTAGGTCTTATTCTGCTTTGAGGTGAATATTAAACTTTTAAATGCATAGCAACCAACAAATAATCAAGGACAAATCAATATTTCAATTAAGTAATATATTTTATAAAGTATTTTGATATTAAAAGAGTTATTTTTAATTTAAAATTATTTAAAATCTTATTATAATTAAGGGTTTATTAAAAAAAAAGTTTTGTTAGAAAAATCCTTTAGAGTTCGCAAATTAAAAGTTAGTTAAAATTGGAGTTAAAATGTTTTGAAATGATTTCAATTAAGAGATAAAAAAATATCTATACAGTCACCGATCAGTTTTATGAAGTGATAGGGAATTAGGATTTAGTTCATAAAACTGATCGGTTCATAAAATCGGTAGTTTTTTGTATTCTATTTAATATTCATTTATTATAAAGAAATACATCAATTAATTGAAAAAATCATTTATTTTTTGCTGTTTTAATGACATAAATGTATTTTCAATTAATTTTTTATGCATTTCATTGAAATTATCATTAAGTGATAGGTCAACGAATTGACAAAAATATTTTAGTTAAGTATTTATGGCTATAATTTATCAATGATTTCTACTTTATCACAAATAGATAACTATTGTAGTTTAAAATAAGACCTTTTTCACTAAAATTATTTGTTTTCAATATTCAATTTATATAATGTAATAAAAAAAATTTTAATTTCATAAAACTGATCCTATTTTCTATAGTTTATATTAACTTTGGTTGGAATATTTGGTTCATAAAAGTGATTGGTTCCAATTGGTTAAAACCAGTACTTCATAAAACTGAACCATATTTAACATTAGTGTCTATGGGAAGGGTTTTTGGTTTTAACTTAAAACTTTTAAGATTTACTTCATAAAATCGGTTGGTTCATAAAACCCATACTTCATAAAACTGATCGGTGACTGTATTTCATTAATATTCCAAACAATTATTGAATTCATTTTATTAATCAAAAGAAAAAACGTGAAAATAAAATAACGAATAATTTTAATGTCTTTTGATTTAATTACTACTAAATAATAATATCGGAAAACAATTTATTTTAAATTTTTTCTCCAGAATTTAATTAATTATAATTCTATGAATTGAAGTTCACTTTATTTAAGTCAATGATATCTTATGTTTAGTCGAAAGTTGTTTTAAATCAGACAAACATTTCTGGAGGACATCCTTTTCTTGTTGAGCGCTAATACTTTTAGCGACGTTATCAATGATCCACTCAACCATATGTTGTTGCTGGTACTGTCGCTCAGCCGTCTGTTTAGCAATCATATAGTCGAGTCGATTGCGGACCTCATTGTAAGCCACCATTTGTCGACGACGGAACTCAGCCTCCAATTGGAGTTTTACGTTCTCTCGCTTTGCATCGAATAAGATCTTCTGATTCTTTGCCTTTTCTTGGGAATCATTTTCCGATTCGATTAAATTATTGACAAAACCAACCATTCCTTTCTTCCAATTGTCCCAACTATTAACCTCTTCCTGTATTTAAAACATTTAATCAATTTATAGGTTTAGAAAAGAAAAATTCAATTCATTTCAATGATTTTCGTTTAATCTCAACAAAAATAAGTCAATAAAACAATGAATTCCCGATTGATTTGAGTCACTCTTCTAATGGAATAAAACTCAAATCGGATTCTGTTCTCAAATTCAATGATAGACTAAAAGAGAGAAAATAATGCAATAATTGTTCACAACTTCACTGATTTTATTATCGACTCTTTCCTCACTTAAGATACTATTCTGTAAATAAATCACAGAATTTCTATACAGTACTCAATCGTCAATTTGAACAAAGTTTGGTTTCGGACATTTGCTTCAAATTAATGGTTACTTCAAATTAACGATTGAGTACTGTATAGAAATTCTCTTTAAATTATAATAATATTGATTTTATTGAATGATTGCCTCAAAACATATGAATAACTTCTTAATAAATAAAAGTCAAACAAAAACGATATCCTTTTTTCTCATAAAATATTCCGATTTATTTATTGACGACTGGTTTGGATACGTCTAAACAAATTTGTCACTAAACAAATCAATTTTCGACACTTCTTTCAAATTGAATTTTCTATTCATTCATCTCTGAAACACAAAATTTTATTTCTTTGAGAAGATATTCAAAATGACTAAAATATTTAAGTCATTTGAAATTCAATATTTAGAATATCTTTTATTCAAAATGAATGAATTAAAGCGAAAAATTCATTCAAAAAATAAATTGATTTCTAAAAATAAGTCAATTTTTGAAACGATTTGATATATATTTGATTTATATCTTTCTTTCATTAGTTCACAGATCAGACAAAATTGAATCGATTGTTCATTAAAGCAAAGATAATACAAAATTCTTGTAAATTCACCTAAAAATGCGATAATTGATTGAATCAAACGTTATTTTGCTTTCGGGAGTGATTTCGAAAAAACATTTAAGAGTTATTTAGGGCTCTATTTTGACTAAAAGTTATTCTTACTCTGAGAAAATGTCAAAATATATGAACTCACATCTTGCATGGTGCAATACCATTCCCTAAGTTTGGGTCCGGCCTTTTTGCAGACAACAGCTGTAAGAAAGGCCAAAGAAAGTCCAGTGAAGATCTCGTGTTCGATAACATATATCTCTTTTGATAAAAGGAAAGTCAAAAAAGTGGCTCCAAAGACATAGGGACCGGTCACTCCTGTCTTCTCATAAAAATAGTTAAACCATGAATCGGGAATTACATAAAGTCGAGTCCTGTCGGGCCATATCGGAACTGGTATTCGAGGAAAATTCTTCAAATCTCTGGTCGGACTCTTATCGTCATTAATTGTGGGAAAATTTTCGCCGAAACGGATATTAAGAAAATCTTCGAGTGATTGGGTCTTAGGATCGTATTCTTCTCCGGTGCTGTCGTCCACCAGATCTGGGATATGAGGCGCTGTTGACATAATCTCAACGTCCGGATGTGTTGATACTCCTCTCATCATCGATCGCATCAAATGAGGCTTTGAAGCCATCAGAAGGTTTCCTAAATACAAATTAAGACAATTTAATACAAAATTAAATCACATTTTGAGGCAAATAAATCATAATTAAAATCAAAACAAATGATTACTTGAGTTGAAGACCAGTCGAGACAACATTTCGACGATTATTCGATAATTTCTGATTCAATACCAGAATCTGAAGGAAATACAAACCATAAAATAATTTAATTGTAATCAAAAATGATTGAACTGACGATAAAATCGGCGATAATTTGTAAATCGGTTGCAATGAATGGCAATGAATGTCACCAAAAGTGAAAACATATGACAACCAATAGATGGCAATCCTTTCACTCAAGTCATGTGACTTCAAAACGTGTTTCGCTGCAAAACAGGACTAAAATCCGTTTCCTTTTGTATTAAAGCATTCATTAGTTAAACAGCACTCAAAGTAAGTGACTATTAATTATAATTTAGTTTAGTTTTTAAATCAAATTTTAGTTTTATATTTAATTATATTATATTTTACTTTAGTAATCAAATTGTTAAAGAGTTGACATGATTTCAACTCTTCTAACAAAGAGATAATGATTTGATTAAATGAATTTTTAGCTAAAATTAAAATTTTAAACTGAATTTGAATATTGAATGACTTAAATTTGTACTTGGTCAGATGGCGGATGCAGCTCCAGCCGGTGGTGCTCAAAGAGGAGGCTTTAGAGGTGGTTTTGGAGGCGGTGGAAGAGGCCGCGGAAGGGGACGTGGAGGTCGAGGCGGAAGAGGGGGTAGAGGTCGCGGTCGTGGGGCCAAAGAGGGCGACAAAGAGTGGACTCCCGTCACTAAATTGGGTCGACTCGTCAAAGACGGAAAAATCAAGTCTTTGGAAGAAATCTATAGATTTTCGCTTCCAATCAAAGAGTTTGAAATAATTGATTTCTTTATCGGTCCTCAACTCAAAGACGAAGTATTGAAGATAATGCCGGTCCAGAAGCAGACCAGAGCCGGTCAAAGAACTCGTTTCAAGGCTTTTGTGGCAATCGGTGACTACAACGGTCACGTGGGTCTCGGAGTCAAGTGTAGTAAAGAAGTGGCCACTGCTATTCGTGGCGCTATCATTTTGGCCAAACTTTCGGTAATTCCCGTTAGAAGAGGATATTGGGGTAACAAAATCGGAAAACCCCATACCGTTCCCTGTAAGGTACGGACAACTTTATATCATAAGATTTGACGCAACATTAAAGTTAAAGAATTCGGTCTTTCGAGACCTCGAGTTCTTTACTTTGTTTGTAGTTTATGTGGTCTTAAATCCAATAAATGTTTGGCCATCACTACAATGTTGTAGATGAAAGTGTTGCGCCTCTTTTGGCAGCGACTCCGATCTCATATTCCATAAACTTTTGTTCAGCAGTTTTTACTGCTCTGACACTTAAGAAAGACCATGAGATCGACACTTCATACCATTCTTTAACTTTTACTATAATATGACTTAAATCACAAATTAATGGTTTGTTTTATTGATGTTTAGGTGACCGGAAAGTGTGGTTCAGTTTTGGTGCGTCTAATTCCAGCCCCGAGGGGTACCGGTATTGTGTCGGCACCCGTTCCTAAGAAGTTGATGCATATGGCGGGTATTGAGGACTGTTATACTTCTGCCACCGGTTCCACATCTACTTTGGGTAACTTCGCGAAGGCTACCTATCAGGCCATTCGACAGACCTATTCATATTTGACTCCAGACTTGTGGCCTGAGTCAGCGCTAACCAAATCGCCGTATCAGGAGTACCATGATCATCTCGTTGCGGTCACTACCCCTGCTTACAGTTAAACGACTTTCTATTGATTTATTGCAATCAATAAAAGTTTTGAATTGAAATTTGTTTGAATTTATTTTTATTACCACTTTTTATGACAAATGTGTCGCACCTTTTGTTTTATTTCTACTGTGGGTTAAGTACAGAGAAATTGGAGGAATGTTTGAAAAGGATTGTTGTTATTCTGAGCCAAAATCAAGTTTTTTATTTAAAGTATTAAAATAGAAATTTATTCGTCGATTAAATAATGAGATATTATTAATCACTGAATATTCGTATAAATAACTGAAAATTTAAATAATTTATTCATTTGTTTGTGTTTGAAGACATGAAAAAGAGTTAATAAAAGTTGATATTCTGTAGGATATATGAAGTGGTGGTATAAGTGGTGGTACCGCCTATAAGACCAATCTTTTAATTGAATGGAAAGCCGTATAATAAACGAAAAGTAGGCGTCGCTTATGATTGCCATTCAGTGTTGTCTTGTTATTCAGTGCTGGGATTTAAAGCCAATGCATGTATTGATGCGGAACAGCACTAAAGCATTGGATATATACCAACCATTGAATGGCAATCAATGATACCAAACATAACAATGTTTTTAATGAGAAACAGTCCAAGAAATAAGTGATCCAATCATACAATCAATGACTCATTTATTTAAATGTGAGTCACTATTACTTAAGACTCTATTTTTATATCATTTTATTGTTTCATAGTTTTAGAGTCGAATCGATTTTAATTTTTCAGTTAATTTTGTCGTTTGTTTTATTGTTTTTGTTTAAATTGTGTCTAATTATGTCTTAAGTCATATGTTTTTCGTAAAAAACAAATTTTTATTATGATTTTATTTTGATAATTGTTTATAACAATCGGTTCTTCATTTACCACATAATCAATGAATTTCTAATAATTTATAATCAAATCTTTTTGATAATAATTGTCACCGAAAATCAAAGTCGATATAATGGGAGGCAATTGGTCTGCAAACGGGTCACCAGTCCATCAACAGTCCAGTAATCGACACAAATCTGTCAACAATTATCAGATCAATAGTATTCCTCATTCGGTGACTATCAATGATAAGAACTCAAACCATGAGGTCGACCATCAAATGCCAGACTCTAATGAACTCGAAAGACGTTTCACTAAAGGTTTGTCATTATTTGTCATAAATTGATTTCAATTAAATTTCAATTATGTTTTAGTGTTGGCGTCAATGGATTTACCTCCAGATAAAGCAAAACTTCTTCGTTCGTATGACATCGAAAGGAAATGGGAAATGATTAAAGACAATGAAAAAGTAACGGCAAAAGAGTCACCAGATTTCTATCTCCGAAAATTGTCCACTTATTTGGACCCAAAGGCCAGTAAAAGTACGAAAAAAGTGCGACAATTGGGAGGTTCGACATCTACTCAAGTGCTCAGAGACCTCGAAATCTCTTTAAGGACTAATAATATCGAATGGGTTCGCGAATTCCTCTCCGAAACCAATAATGGTTTGGATATTCTCATTGAATATCTCACCTTTCGATTAGTGACTCAACAACAACAACAACAGCTCAAAGAACAGAACCAAAATGGAAGCGCCGAAAACCTTAACGGAAGTCAAGACATTACCACAAATACCAGTTTATTGAGGTTTGAGTTCAGTACCAATTTTTCTATTATTTTGGGTTTTTTCCTCACTTTTTATTATTTGCTTTTATTTGTTTTATCTCTGATTTGAAATAAGGAAAAAACCACTGCTTTTGAGCCCTTCTTTGCTTTTCTAATAACTGAAATATTTATTACTTTATTAATTAAAATTAATTTATGAAATATAATATAAATTATAAAAAATGATATAAATTTTATTTTCGTTAAAAGATATGAAAATCAGAGTCTAATTAATGCGTCGAATATTTGGATTTTTGGCAGTAATTTAATACTATTTTAATCTTTAGTTTAATTTAGTTTCAGATAAATTCGTCAAAAGTATTATTTATATCAATATTTAAGTTAATATTAGTTTCAAAAAAGTGTTTCTTAATTCATAAAACATTAACGAAAACGTATTTTCTTTTAATATTTATTAACAGATATTTTTAAAGGCATTTAAATAATTTGGTATTAAAATAAATCATTTAACTTGCTCAATTTTCTTTTAGACTCTGGTTTTCAAATCGTTTTCATTTTTGTTTGTTCTCTTAACTCGTTTTTCAGAATAATTTTGATTTGAAAATCAATTTGAGCTCAGCTTTGAATGAAAGTCTGACAATAGTTGTGAATAAATACTTAGAATTCAAGTTTAAGACGTCCTCTAAAATGTTTGAAGTAATCATTAAATAAGTTATTGTTTTATTGAATCATAATTTTTAAGAAAAAGAAATGGTTTTAAAATTGAATATAAAAGTTGTTTTTTCTCTGTTTGTTCTCTCATTTTAATTATTGTCAGTAATTCAATTGAATTGAGCTCAATGTTATTCTGACAATTGTGAGCATATGTTGAGCCCTATTCTGTTGCCGTTTTCAACAAAATAAAAACTTTTTCGCCCTTTTTTTAGGTTAAATTCCAATTAATCCGAACATAATTTTCATTCCGTTCCTCTAAAAACGCAAAATTGGAATAAATTTTAATTTCAAATAAACATAATTTTAATGCCAACGAAAGTGAAACACAAATTAATAAAAGTTCACGTTTTGCACAACTGTTTGAGTAATTCAAAGCCTAAAATTAGTCACACATTTGCTATTCATTAGTCTTCTGCCTGTTTTCTGACGTTTTCTCGATAATGTCTTTATCTTGAATTTCAATTGTATTCTTCGATGAACTGCTTGTTATGGTTTTGTTTCCTGTTTTCAAATGGAAATCCCTTTTTATTATAGTTATAGCGATACTAAAGTTATAAATGTAAAGGAAAAGTGTAAACTAAATGAAAATTTCACTTAAATTCACTGAACTATTGACTACTAATTGAATTATTAATAATTAAATGTTGAAATGTTTACCAAACAATTATTCAATTACTCATTTACTCATATATAACTCATTTGTCACTTAATTAACTTTTGAATTGAAGTGTTTTTCTCGAAACATATTTCACGTCATTTCCAGTTACTGTAAACAACAGATTAACAAATGTATGAAAAGTTAATTTATCGGATCAGTTAATAAACAACAGATTAGATACTAATAAAAAGCATTCTTTGAGTTACAACTGATTCACTCAAATAATTGTTTATATATTCTTTGGTTTTATTTTTTATGGATTTTTTCTCAGCAAAAATACCATTAAATTTGTTTGACTTTTGAGAAAAATCTTAAAAGTTTTCCCAAATATAGATATATATTTAGTCTTCAAATGACAGTTATTTAAATATTAAATCAAAATAAGGTCTCAACGAAAACAATTTAAAACATATTTTATAGAAATGTTTTCAAATGATTTCCCTTTTTTAAGAACCGTTGAATGAATTCATTCCATTATTTTTCTTTATATTAGTCTATAAATTATAGAATTGACTCTTATTTTCAGTGTCATTGTGTCTGAGAACACAGGTATGAAAGGCCTTCACTCCTTTCACTGATTGCATGTTAGGTCGCTTTTTTAGAGGAAAGTATTCCTCGAAATCACAACTAATAACTCCCTATTCGTCATAATTTGTCTGAATTAATGAAAGACATAATAACAGAGGCGTCCGAATTGAGTGAAAACCCGATCCCCTCCAGTCTATACTCCAAAAGCAATTGATTTTCGTGTTTTTCTTTTGAAATTCCTTTCCACTGATGAATACCTTTTGTGTTAAGTCGATGTGCTTTTTCTCTTAGAACTCAAACACTATTCCAACCGAAGGGTTGTGTTTCGTATAATATCTGTTAATTTTCATTTGTTTAATGTGTTATTGATTTATGAATTGAAGCTCTGATTGTAAGTCAGATAAATTTTTTATCTAAAAATTTTATTTTTGAATAATTAACTCAAAACTCTTTTGTTTTTATAAATGTTTGAATGAAATATATATCCGTTAATTGATTTGAATCCACTTCTGAGACGTTCTAATCGCTAAAACATTAATAATTCATCGATTTATCCAAATTTGTTGAAATATTATTTTTATCGAGTCATGAATTTTGAATAAATTCTCATTTATGTCATGAATTTTATCATTTGTTGGGCTTTTCTTTTGATGTTTTGTACAAATTTTGATTAGAAATTCCAGTTTCATATCGTTTTACTTTTTTTTTCTTATTTTGCAGTTTATTTGTTTTTTCCGCAAAATTTAATTGAAGTGCTATTCGTGTTATAAAACACTGATTGAAAAATACTAATGAAAATCAGGTCTCAATTGATTCCGAAGTTATTTCTTGCTTGAAATATCTTTTTTTTAATCAGGTATTGGCATCTCTTCTTCTTCTTCTTTTTCTACTTAGTTTTCAATGAACCTTAAATTAACCTTGTTCCTAACCTTCTGATACGGATTCTATAATTAATTAGTTTTGTTGTATATCATTCCGTTCCTTAAGAGAGCATCATTAATTGAATGAATGTTTTTTTTATTTCAAAGCGTTTCTAATTATTTAATTATTAATCGATTAGTGGAAAAGAATTTTAGATTTCCTGTAATTTTTAAAATCTAATGTATGTCGTTATGGTAGGCGTCCATCACTATTATTTTCCCGACAACATTCAACAAAACTAAAGTTAGGACAAGTGGGGGATGACGTTCACGTCTGCATAATGTGTATGAGAGCTATTATGAACAATAAGTTTGGCTTCAATTTAGTGATGGAACACAATAATGCTATTAATTGTATCGCTCTAAGTCTTAATCATCAAAGTCTTCGCACAAAGTCACTTGTTTTGGAACTATTGGCCGCCATATGTCTGGTCAAAGGCGGACATCAGATAATTCTGAACGCATTCGACAATTTTAAAGATGTTTGTAATGAGAAGAATAGGTTCCAGACTTTAATGCATTACTTCATGAATTACGAGAACTTTAATATAGATTTTATGGTCGCGTGTATGCAATTCATTAATATTATTGTCCATTCCGTTGAAGACATGAACTTCAGGGTTCATCTTCAGTATGAGTTCACTCAATTAGGTTTAGACGATTATCTCGAAAATAAGTTGAGAAACACTGAATCAGAAGACTTGCAGGTTCAAATTCAAGCATATCTTGATAATGTCTTCGATGTGGGCGCTCTTATGGAAGACGCAGAACAGAAGAATGCAGCCATTGAAGAGTGTCAACAAATGGCACAACAGTTGTCACACATGCACGAAGTCCAGAGTGATTGGGAGAACAGATATGAGGAATTGGAGCGCTCTATTCAAGAATTATATCAGGAAAAGAATGATTTGCTCACAGAAAAGCACAGACTCGAAGATGAGTTGAATAGTATTAAGCGAACAGTCAGTGCCAGAGAGGAAGAGTCTCGAAGAAGGCAATCATTTTTAGAATCAAAAATACAAGAATTAGAACAGAATACAGGACCAGTCATTACCAACGGTGTCCATAGCTCTCGATCTGAGCACAAGTCAACTATTAATAGCGCCACATCACCCATATCTCCACCACCTCCTCCGCCACCTCCACCGCCACCAGTACTACCTCCTCCTCCACCACCACCACCTCCACCAACCAGTGGTATATCAATGCCTCCACCCCCTCCCCCGCCACCACTGGGCGGCGGTCCTCCGCCACCGGCTCACGATATGTTAACTTTGAAGAAGACATATAACACGAAATATAAATTACCATCTTTTAATTGGGTGCCATTGAAGCCGAATCAGGTCAAGGGAACCATTTTTAATGAGTTCCATAACGAGGATAAGATCCTCAAAGCAGTCAATTTTAATCATTTTGAAGAACAGTTCAAATTAGGAACAAAACCAGAACTGATGCGTAAGAATTCAGTTTCGACATTAAATGCCAGCAAACGATTCAAAATGCCTGAAAAGGTGTCACTCTTAGAGCACAACCGATTGAGGAACATGGCCATTTCTATGAGGAAAATAGATATCGACACCGATTCCGTCGTTCGCGCCATCAATTCATTCGATACAAACACTTTAACCGCAGAATATCTCGAAGTTTTACTTCGAATGATTCCAAACGGCGATGAAGTGAAGGCTTATCGCGATTACGAGCGCTCCGGCCGTTCATTAGATGAGATGAACGACGTGGACAAATTCCTTTTCCATATCTCTAAAATTGAAAGACTCGACCAGAAGTTGAAAATAATGTTTTATATGACTCAATTAGTTCAGCCAAACCAAAAGCCGGCGGACAGTGTGATCGGTCAGTGCCGTTCCCGAATCGCAACCATATCAGAAGCGGCGCGACTTTTAAAAAAATCTCAGGGAATTCGATCTATTCTCGAATATGTTCTCGTTTTTGGTAATTATCTCAACTGTTCGACGCGAACCATAGCGACAGCGCCCGCCTATGGCTTTAAGTTATCCACTTTAGACTTAATCAGTGAAACCAAGTCGAGTGTCGACCGCTCCCGATCTCTATTGCATTATATCGTGGACACAATCCTTAATAATTTTGAAAATAACGAAACCCGTCCAGTAAGAAATGCCTTCATAACTTTGGCGGGAAAGAGTGGCGGACACACATCAGGAATCGATACCTTAGAAAATATTAAAATGCCGTTCGATTTAGAAAAGTTATTAAATGCTGTGGAAAAGGCAACCGTTGTTTCGATGGAAACCTGTGCTCTCGAAGTCATTGATTTAGAAAAAGGTATGGAGTTATGCAAACAAGAGTTGCAGTTTAGGACAACCAGTGGTTTGTCAAACAACCAGGCCACTCAACACTTGAGACAATTCATATCAAATAAGTCACCGGAATTGCAATCCCTCAGAGAAGATTTGAAACGAGCACAGCATGAATATAACGAATGCGTCGAATATTTCGGCGAAAGTACTAAACTTATGGAATCCTCGAATCAATTGTTTGGAACGTTTACCAGATTTTTAAAGAACTTCAAACAGTGTCAGAGCGATAACTATACCTCTCAACGCAAAAAATTTGAGGAAGAGCTCAGACAACAAATTCTTGAAAAACAACAGAAATCACCGGAAAAGGAGTCAAACGAGAAATCAAATGAAGTAAAAGTAAGAGAAAAACGTTTACTAAAACAGGACGAGGTCTACAACGGAGCTCTCGAAGACATATTACTCGGTTTGTATTGAATGGACACACCTTTCCTTTTATTTAAATGTTTTTAAACTCATTCTAAGTTTCAATTATTTGTTTTTTCAGGTCTTAAGAATGAGCCCTATAGGAGGGCAGACGCCGTCCGGAGAAGTCAACGTAGGAAACAGGAAAATGTTAGGCTGTCCTCAACAGAACTGATGGATATGTAGATTAAGCTTTAATTAATTCTATTATTTATTTACAATCAATTATCTGATGTTTTCAATGAATTTATGTCTTTTCAAACAAAGTTTGTGTCGAAAACTCAATATTTTTCTATTAATTCCTTTTATACTTTGCTTTTCAGAAATTTAATATAATTAAAGTCTTCCCCATATTTTTCCGCATTTATGACAAAATGATTGGTTTTATAGAAAAATATTGAGTTTACATATAATTTCTTTATATTTGATATAATATCTGCCAAAACATGACATTATTTATTCATTTCATTGCAAATCAAAAGCAATTTATAGTCACAAATAGAAACGCGTCGATTAACTAATTATTTTTAGACACAAATTATTTAATTATTTGTAAAAAACACTTCCAATTCGACGAAAAGTAACTTTAATTACTGGAAAAATGCATTTTTTATTTTGATTTACAAAACAAATGCTTTTTCTATAAAACTATTTATTTGTCTATTAATTCAATTTTTTATTATTATTTATACGAAAAAAAACCAAAAGAAGAGTAATAATAAAAAAAGATGTGTTTCTATAGTAACTTTCGATTGAATTGTTTGGCACAGAATAACAAAACTTTTCGATTGTTTTATTTTGTGAGAAGAGGTCTCAAAAATGGCAAATAAACTCAACCGAATAGATTATACTCAGACCGGACTCACTTCAAAGAATTGTTTAAAGATTATTAAGCAAGGTATTCCAAATACAGGTAATGGGACGGTAGCGATAGTGGTGGGCGACCACACAGGTTCTGTTCACTGCTTCACATTGAGAGCGGATTCTTCGAGTATTGAGACTGTCTTTAAAACACTTCCGGGTATTAAAGTTATGATTAGAATTTTAAGTAATAAATGAGTTGTTGTTCACAAACTCAGGTCCGAACGCAAAGATTAGTTGCATTGATGTGATCAGTAGTTCCAATAGCGGCGGTTCCCCTAAAATACTCGTAGCATTTGGTTCGGCTATAATTCGAGGCTATACTAAGAAAGGGAAACAATTTTTTGGTCTCGAATTGAATAATTTGACGGAACCGATCAAAAACTTTAAGATGAGGTGGCCAAATGAACTATTCATTACCGGACACTATATCTATAATAACTATATAATCAATGAATCCGGAGGCAAATCCGGTCCCTCTGTTCAGAGCAAAAACTATTACGTCTGTCCCGAAAAGATTAATGAATTGATTCTAATCGAAGACAAACAAAACCGAAAAATTGGTAATCATTTCAAAAAGTATTTCCTTTAAGTGTAAAAAAGTGATTTGTTTTGGGAACTAATAGTGCCTGTGTTGGGCTGTCAGGACAGACTTCTACGTATAATAAAAGACTCATCTTGTCAATATGAGATTGAAATCTGTGGAATTCCCAGTTCTTTGCTTTGGATGAACTATTTATCTGAGGGAAAGAATGAGACGCTAGTCTTTTATGGGACACTCGACGGAAAGGTAGCTCTTGTTTCCATTGATTTTAGTAAAAAACCTTTGGAACCGCTTCACAAATGGGAAATTCCTGAAAAAGGTTCTAGATCATCTGTTACATGTTTAGCTTTATCTGAAATGTTGGCAGAACTCTATATCGGGAGATCTGATGGAAATGTTGAGGTATTCGTCACTCATTTTTCTTAAATTTACAGAAATACAGTCTATACAGTGTATAGTCTTAGTTCTTTTAAATATTTAAATAGTCTGTACTTAAAATAAATGTATTATAGATTTGGTCCTTTACTGAAACACTTAATGAAAAGGGAGACGAAATGATAGACTTAAGTCTTGGCCCAATACTTAGAGACCAAAACAATTGTGGCGAAAGTCTCACTTCATTAGTCGTCTGTACAAATGGCGATCTTATTCTGTGCTCAACCTTTACGGGAGTCATATTTGGACTGACCAGAAGTGAAATGATTGATCAGAAATTGAATCCAAATTATCTGTTAATAAGTAGAGACACTGCTCTCAGAATCGAATCTCTGAGGGATGAGTGCGAAAAACTGGAACATAAATTAGCCGAAGAAAGGGAACACTATCAGGAACTTACATCCAGGGGTACTGAAGAATCCGATACAGACATAGGAGTGTCAGCACTGCCTTATTTTGCAATAAATGATTCATTTATACTTCAAGAGGGTATTAATTGAGAATTACTTTTAATTTATTAAATATTTAATCATTTGATGTCATTCGACAGACGCCTCATATTTACTCACTTTAGAGGTCGAGATATCTATTGATGCGGTTATAGTTCAGAGCGATATACCTCTGGATCTAATTGATTGCGAACGCAATTCAGCGGTTATCAGTTTTAATGATAACTCTTCGCCTCAGGTTTTGGTGACTTTTAGATGTCAGGCAAACACTACTCGACTCGAAATTAAGATTAGATCCATAGAAGGTTTTTATGACAAAAGATTTAAGTTTTAAAGATTTTAAATATTCTTACTTTTAGGTCAATACGGATTACTTCGGGCTTATGTCATGACTCGAGTATCCCCGAAGTGCGCTCAGGTTAAGACTTATTTAATAAAACCACTTTCATTGCATAAACGAAGTTATAGTGTAGTCGATACACAACTCTTAAACAAACTGACAATTAGTGGCAATTTTAGTCTAAATGAGTCACACAATTGGCTCCAACTCTGTATTCCTGAAATTCCGGACAAAATAACGGCATTGAATTCAAACGCCATTTCCTATAATTTTGTCTCGACTTTTATCCAAACGTTTCTGATCTGCAGTTGTAGTAAAGGAGGAATGACTTTTCAATCGGACAATATTTCTACCATTTCTATAATCAAAGACTTCATTACAAGAGAGGCAACAAAGAAGTCAACTGCCATTGAAATGACATTTGATATAAGCGACGCCAGTGTTGGACACACTCTTAAAAAATTATATCCGCGGCTCAAGAATTTGATTAATATTCGTCACAATAAGGAACTGATGGAAGCGGTCAATGAGTTGAGTGTAAGTGACCCACAAATAGCAGAAGAAATGATGGCTAAACTCAAGTCAACTGAAAGTATAGAATCCGTTGAAATAGATTTGGAGAGAATTTATGGAATTATTATGGATTTGTATATCGATTACCACAAATTGAAAGGAGGCTCCGGTTCTGTGCTGTCGACCATCAAATCAAGGATCACAGAATTAATTAATACTATTAAGACTTACGCAACAGAAGAGTTCGACGAAGAAGTGTTTGTCGATAAACTCAACCAATTTTGGGGTTTACAGACGTTTGTCTGAAATAAAACTATTGAAACAAAAATATTTTTAAAAATTAGTTAAAAGTTATGATAAGTTAAAAATCATTTAACGAGTGATTCAATGATTCAATAATCTTAACATAACTTAACAAAACTTATTATATAACTTATATTCAATAATTATTATTAGTTTAGAAATAATTTCAAAACCAATTCTGAGAACTGAATGCAAAAATTAGTCACAAAATCAAATCAAATATTCAATCCTTAAAAAAATATTTTATTCAAAAGAAGTGTTTTATTTGAAAATTAAATATAAATAAATGTATATATTTTTTATTATAAATAAATCTTTAAAATTATCAAAAGATTTCTATTAAATAATGACTTAAATAAATAAATTCGGAAATAAATGTTTGATAACTAAAAAATTTTGTAATTCAAAGACCAGATTTGGATCAACGGATTAGTCAGTGCCTAAACGCCCCGTTGAGGGCCGCCTTCTTAATGAAGCTCTTGAGAGTAGACTCATCCAATTTATTGAAGGCTTCCGTCTGTACCACTGCTGTTAAGTGGACTAATGCGAACCGAAAACAGTAGTCTTCGAGTCCTTTGGCGTCAAATTTAATGGCAGCCGAGTATAGCATCGCTACGTTCTCAATGGTTATACCATTTCTAATAAGACGTTCACATTTTTCTTTTAAATCAGTTTCGCAGTAAGAATTAGCAAGGTCAAGTAGACCTATACCCTCTTCGGGAACGATTGACACGTCATCGGTATAAAGATATTGAAGGAATGCATAGTAAACAGAATAAGAATATTGAGTCATTTGTAGCTCTGATTTGTCGGATTCGTCCCAATTTGTGCCGAACATACTTCTGAAGTGTTCACATCTCACTCGAAGTATTGCTTTGTGGACGTGAATCGCTTTTCCCTCAACAATAAACTTGAAATCACTGGTCCTCTCGTCGTCAAACGCTTCGGACAGACTATTAAGCACTCGATTTACTGGACTTTTACTCAATTCTAAGGGTCGGAATGTGATGGAAGGGGTCGCGAAACTGGCGAATACATCATGTATTGACTGAAATGGTGTTTCTATTATTTAACAAAAGCATTAAAGAAGTTATTTATTTCAGTAAAGAATTACCGATCGGTGTCGTTATGGAGTGTCCTCTGCACTGACCCCACATATAACACTTGCCGTCCTGTGAGAGGGCGGCCGATATGTGATTATAATGTGAGGCCGCGATATCTACAAATCTACCGAAATTGGAAGCAATTCGAACGGGAGACGTCTGATTGGCTTTAGAACCCGTTCCCAATTGTCCGTAACTATTACTACCGAATGCATAAATGGCGCCGTCATCTGATAATAAGAGTGTGTGAGCGTTACCACAAACTACTTTTTGAATAACCACTCCATTAAGACCCGAAACTTTTGTTGGGTTCGGCTGATTAGCATTTGTGCCGTTACCCAACTGTCCGTTTCCATTATATCCCCAACTGAATACCTCTCCCGTATCCAAGACAGCCATCGATGAGATTTGTCCGCACGCTATGGCTTCAACTTTTCGGGAACCGATACCTGCCGTCACTTTTCGAGGGGTCGGCTATTAATTTGAAATATGATTAACACATCCGTTATATTGAAATTTTTGAATCTAAACCTGATTAGTTGTAGAACCGGTTCCTATTTGTCCGCAATTATTCTGACCCCACGCAAAGACCTCTCCCTCGTCTGTTAAGACTAAAGTGTGATACGAACCGCAGGCGATGTCAACGACTCGTTTTCCCATTAAATTCGATGATATTTGGAGAGGAGTCGACGCGGGGTTTGTTGAGCCGTTCCCGAGCTTTGAGTCAATGTTTTCGTTAAACAAATAATTTTAAACAAAAACTTCTAATCGATTACCTGATGGTAAGTGTTGTGACCCCACGTCCAGACATCTCCGGTGACAGTCATGGCCACGACGTGAGGACCGGATCCAAACGCAAATTTAATGACACCTTTTTTAGACAAAGTGTCGATTTTTCGCGGCTCAAGAGAGCCAACTGTTTCTCCTAAACCGAGACATAGACTACAATTAGACCCAAAAGACATGACCTCATCGTCTTTAGTGACAAAAATGGCTTCATTTCCAGAACAGCCGAAAACAGAAGCGATACGAATGTCGGACACAAAAGATTCCTTCAAAAGACTAAAAATAAGCCATTTGTCAATTGAACCCATTCTTAGTTTATCTGTAAGAAGCAGTTCATAGCCTTTTGTGTCAGTCTTTTCACTCATGTCTTCGCTTTCTTCGAATGAATCTGAAGTCGAGGCGGACTTCAAAACAAAAATAAATTAAAATTTTAAAAATTAATTAAATTTTATATGAAATCAAAGGTTTGTTTACTTTTTTCAATGAAAACATTTTTGAGGAAATGTTAATAAAACAAAAACATTAATTTGGAGTCAAATCATATGATTTTGACGTAACTCTGAATTACGTCATTATATTGTATTGTCGATGGATTACATTTAAAGGGTCTTTACTTTCATATGATTTGATTTTTATAAGACTTTTAATTAGTTCTCAAAGTTTAGTAGTAAAAGAAATCCGATAACAAACTTATCTCAAACAGATTACATAAATTAATTACTATTTCTAGAATTATGAAACAGATTAACTAAGTTTGATCTAGATAAAAATAGATAATTTAAAACAGTTATGTCACCTTGCAATTTTTAACGATTTTTAATAATGAGATTCTATTGTTCTCATTTGAGAACAATAGCCTCTCACTCAAAGGCTTTTATGATTTTATTTTAAAAATTATTAAAAAATTAACACATTTTTTAGAACTTAATCTTAGTTTTAGTATTTTGAAAACAATTGCAAATAAAAGACAATAAAAGTTGTAAATTGTCTGAAAGTATGGCAGCGGAACGATATGTCCGCCGGCTTTGACAACATATATATTGAATAATAGTCCACAAAATAGCTCATAATAAAAGTATATTTACTTATTTCGCAATCATTTTATTAGTTTTTATAATAAATGTTTATTTTATTTAAATATTAAAGTTTTTTTCATTTCTTTTTAAATAAATAAAAAAAGTTATTCAAAAGATTTCATTTTTTAATGACTTCTAAGAAAATTTATATAAAATAACTGAAAATATTTATTTTTAAAAATGATTCAAAAAAGACTTATTAATAGTGACAGGTTTATTGAGGTAAAAACTATAAGATACTACATTGTATACTCAAATTTTCAATTAATTAATTGAGTCACAAAATCAATGAATTTATATTAAATTAGTTTTTATGTTTAATTTTAAGACAAACAGTAATTAAAAGAGTGTATGGAAAGGCACAGTTCTCTCCAGGTTTTTCCAAAATAGCATCCCTGATCAATATTTGCTTCAAAAGTATCAAGGTTGTTTTTAATCTAGATACTTTAATAAGAAAATGAGAATATAAATTAAAATTTGTTACCTATTGTTACTTATTTGTTACCAAGCTAATTTAATAAACTTCATAAAATTCTGCATAAATTATTGCCAATTATTCAACATTTTATTACAATTTACATAAAAATCATATAACAAGATTCTTTTAAACAAGGACATGTAACCACTTTTAATCAAATTGGTTTGTATGATATGTAAGATGAGCAAGTACATTTAACTTATTCATTTTATTATAGACTATAATTTATAGTACTTTATATAAAATGAACTTTTCTTTAGATAACATTTTAATGCAATAAACTCACTGATTTAACTTGCTCAATTAATGTAATGACTTACCTCCAATTATCCATTTGTCAAAACATATACTAGATTATATAAACTTCTAGCTTATTTATGTAGATAATCTGTGCATATTATAAAAGCGGATTTGAAAAGTTCTAATCTAGGTCTCATTAATATATAACAAATAATACCTAAAAAGGCTTAAAATTTATTTGAAAATATTATTAATTATTGAATCAATTGTGAAATGAGTGCAATCCTTTGATGGTAACCCTTTGGAGGTCAACCTTTTTGTTGTTTTAAATAATTAATTTAAAATAATTAAATAATTCTTAACTTTTACTTTTGAAAATTCTGTCAAAACATTTATAATTTGACGTATTTTTTGAGTTAACCTTAAAATAAGTGAAAATATTTTTATCGCATAAATTCAGTGAAACTCAATTCAATTATAACTGAATTACAAACGATTAAACATTTGCTGACATTTATTTCAAAATTAAAACAAAAATACTTTTAATCTTTTAATTTGTGACAAAAATCAATCATTTTTTTCAAAAACTTTTTATTTGTTTTAAATAAACGTATTCTTTACGAATCAAATAAACAAAATCTGGAATTTTGTTTAAAACTGATCCAACTTTTCATTCATTTGTAGTCATATGTTATGAGAGAATGTCTTAACAAATGATTTTAAATTAAATTAAATGTTTATAATAATGAGTCCGACACAGAATTACCACAAACCCAATGACAGGAAAATAGATTTTCTTCTAAACAATAATCTGATTGTCGACAACCATTTGATATTTGATTCGATGCCAGATCTGCAGCCAATTCTTGATTTCGATGGCAGTGAAGATATGGACCAAATGGATGGCAATATTCCATCGAATCTTCAGCCAAATACTAACCAAAACAATGATCGCAAACCTAAGAACTCGAAGAATAAGAACTTTAAAGTAACGGAAGCTTTGGTGAGAAAACAGGCGCCGACTTTCCTATTGATTGAGTCATTGATTTGGAACTTATGTCGAACTAAAGAAACGGAACGACTCAAACAAAAACAACTCTTCGAGAGTTTGTGCCAACGCTTGCAATCACTTAATATTATCGGAAGTTCATATCAAAGCGATTCCTTACAACCAATTCGTGAATTTATTGTCGATAAGTTTAATGAACTCATTTCTCAAATCAGAACTAAAGACAAGAGTTTCAGTCCATTACTCTCTGCTTTTAGTTCAATATCTAAACCTGTGTTCAATACTCCACATCTCATTCATCAGAGCAGATATAGGGATGACTTCGAAGACTTGGGTCTCATTGAAGCCGGAGGTGAGAACTGGTTTTGTATCTTAAAATTGTGACTTTTCTTTATTTGTTGATTAAAGGTTTTGGTGTCGTTAATCGGGCGAAGTATCGCTTCGATGACTGCGAATATGCGGTGAAAATGATTCGCTTTAAATATACCGATAAATATGATATCGTCTTCAAGAAAATCATACGCGAAGTACAACTCTATGCAAATCTATCGTCTCATCCGAATGTTGTGGCCTATAAGACTGCATGGCTCGAAAACTGGTGTCTCCATCGACAAAAACTTCCCCTCTCTAAACATATGAAGACAAGTAAAGACAATCACATATTTACAGAAACGGGTGACACCACTGATTCGGACAGACTTTCAAAAGACAATGAGAACGACGTTTCCATACGTTTTGAAGAGACCTCTAAAAGTGGAATTAGAATCGAATCATCGGATCTTCAAATGAGTAAAACGGAAGAAAACAGTTTAAACATGAATTTAGATTACAGAGACATCTCTTATAAAGAAGAAAATGATATGAGTTCTGATGAAGAGAGTAGTGATAGCGATAGTTCTATTGAAACACATAAATCATTTGGAGATTTGACGAGAATCGGACAAACGGTCGTTAAGAGAAAGAAAACCTTTTCCATGAGTTCGACTCAATCACAGAGCGATACTGCCGTCGAATATCGCAATTGTTTTGAACTTCAGAGATATCACAAACAGAATATTCCTGAGATCAAAGTCGATGATTACCAGTCAGATGACTGTCCCATTTCCTGTACAAACTTCGGTGCTATTCTTTATATTCAAATGGAATTATGTGGTAAAAACCTAAAAACATGGCTTCGAGAACGCAATGATAAATTGTTCGTAGATTTAGCTCAAAAACATTTAAAGACTGAAAACGAAGGAAATCTTTTTTCAAAAGAAATTGCTTTGGATTTAATGACAAAAGAGCGCACAACAGAAGCAACGAATATATTCCGTCAGGTCTTGAAAGGCGTTGAATACATCCATTTTAAGCAATTGATTCACAGAGACTTAAAACCACAGAATATATTGTTTAGTATCGACGGCTCTAAAGTCAAAATTGGAGACTTCGGTTTGGCTACTCTTCATAACAGTATTAACAGCGAAGTAATCGCTATTGATTTGTACAAACAAAACACATCCCCTCAAACCAAAGCCACTAATCATTCATCTGATGATCTGAACCATACGGGAAATATCGGGACTTCTATTTACGCCTCACCCGAACAAAAGTCTCGTAAAGATTATGACAACAAAACAGATTTGTTTAGTTTAGGACTAATTCTTTTTGAATTGTTTTATCCGCTCTCAACTGAAATGGAAAAAGTCAAGTGTTTCGCAAACATTACTAAAAAACAGATTCTGCCTAAAAGTCTGGTCAATTCATCTCCAAATGTGGCCAAAATTATTCTGTCGTTGACTCATCCAAACCCTATTTTCAGACCAACAGCTTCTGATGTATTGCACTCTTCATTGTTCTTAAGTGATGAACAACAGATTATCAGACAAATTGAGGAACAAAACAAACAATTGATTAATGATTTAAATACTAAAGACATTAAAATAAAAGAATTGGAAAAATCTTTGGAAATTGAGAAACAACTGAACGCTAAAAAAGATAAACAAATTGAAAATCTTATGAAACAATTGGAAGTAATGACTGAAAAAATAAAGTATTTTTCCTAAACCTCTGAATCAAAATAAAAAGAATACGATTTGTAGACATAAATATTCTTATAATTATTTTAAAATATTTGTTTTTAGTCAAAAAACTGCCATAAATTCTGTTATTTGTTTTTAAATATTTATATTATAACTCGAATTCTTATTTTAAAAACTCATAAATTATTAGATTTTATGAATTCTTTGCAAAAATTATTTTTGTTATAAAATTATTGAATTGTGTTTCCATTAAATTAACTTTTAGTTGATTTCAACCAAATTTTTGAAAACTGTATTTGATTTGATTTCTTTACATTTTTGTAACCAAACATCGAATTAAAGGGAACAGAATAAAAATGATAACAAACAGAACCAATCTTTTTACTAAATTATATGAAATTATGAATATCGGCTCATTTTATGGCATTAATCTTCAGACAACGGTTTGGATTGGGTTCACATTTTTCAAAAAATCATTTTTTTTTAAATCAAACCCAAAATCCTTTAATAAATTTCCAGTTTAAGGATTTGGTTCTAATTTTTGATTTGTTTAAATTAGCCTCAAATTATCAAAATGTATATCAATATTATATGACCAAGATATAAGTATATACAATTGTATATCTAATCAATATAGTAATTTGACTCATTATTGGTAACAAATTTTAAATGTTTTAACTCATTTTAGATGAGATAACTTCAGTTTAAAGTAAATAAAATAGTTTAACTCAATATTCAGTTAAATCATTGCAACAGTTACACAATATAATAGTGCAACTATGCAATTATGCAAGGTTATTTACAATTCAATTAAAATAAATTTATTGTTTTAGTTTTTTTAAAGCCAATCATTAGTCGGTAGTAATAAGTCTTTCCTCTAAAAGTGATTCATTTGTTTAAAATTCGTTTCATTTAATCGCAAATAAAACTATTTTTTCCTTAAATTAGAGAAAAACTAATTTTAAAACATTTATTATTCAATGCTATTCTCAATGAAATATTTTCATAAAAATATAATAAAATATAAAATATTTACAATCAATACTTGATATATGCTAATACTATTTAAGCCAATTGTAATTAAAGCCATAGAACATTTTTCTTCACCTGCCTTCCCTCTGGGGCTCTAATGTTAATTTTACTCTATTTAAAACTATTTGTAAAAATATAAACCAAAATTTGATTTAAATTAATTTAAATTCAAGCCATTGTAATGTAAGTAACATTTATTATCACTTATATTATAGTTAAAAAATGTGCAACCCTTCCCTTTTCTTATTTTTCAAATCATTCCCTTCACTTTTCTTTGCAAAACTAAATAAAATCAATTCCTCTTTAATACCTTTTCAAAATTTACTTCCCTTACAGTTACCTTAGGGTTAAGGTTTCGAAATTAAGAAATTTATATTATATAAAAGGTGTTGGATTAAAAGGAAGAAGTGTTAAAATAGAAAATAGTTTTAATACGTATATTGACCTAGGTTGAAATTCATTTGTAGAGACTTTGGCAACTTTTTTTCTCTAGGTGAGTTGTGAAATATATTTCATTTCTCTATTTAAATAAAAAATATATACACAAATCACTGGATTATATCGAGAATTAGTTGTATTTATTTTCTTTTTTATATTTTAAGTTTTGTAATAATTTGAATAATAATAATAACAATAATAGGAATAATGGAAATGATCATGCTAATTTCAATTGCATAATATCGATATTCATTAAGTTATTAAAATATAAATAAAAATGAAAAAAAACACTTAAGAATAAATTCATTAATTTTATGGGAAATAGCGTTAAAACAAACAAAGTTTTAATGATTTTTTGTTTCCTAACATTGAGTTAAGACAAACCTATAATAATAGCCTATTATTAATAGGAATAAATGGAAAATCGAGCAAAACTTGTATTTGATTTTCAATGAATTGCGTTACAATATTTACATCTGATAAACAATTAATGAGTCATAAAAAAGTCCGTTATCACTACTAAGAGAGGGATTTTACCATTAGTTGTCTCTCATTTCAATGTAATTGATTTGTAAATATATGGGCTAATAATCAATACTTTTGATAACAAGTTTTATGAATCATTTGTTGTGATATTTGCAGTGATTTGTGGCTGAAAACACTATAATTGATATTTGAATGACATTTGTGTTGACATCACTTCACAATCACTTCAATTATACAAATAATTGTCGATTAATTCAAGTTTTGTCTTCATATTTATCGAAAGCCTTTAAATTATTACTAAAAATCGTTAGAAATCTTTTGTTTACAAACATTTCCCTCATATTTTTGAGCACTTTTTTTGTAAACATTTGTTAAGAATTTAAAATCAATTGAATCAATTGTATCGACAAATGGCGGAAAAAACTTCACCGAAATCTGTGACCAATAATGTCAGCACTGATCCCAATAAACGTATTGTCCGAAACACAAATATACTGATCGGTCGACTTCCCGATGACTTCTTAAGGTTCGATGAAAATCAGTCCAATGGTGTCTCCGGTGGACAGACATCTGATCCGACACAACAACAGATCAATAGGGATGAAGAGGTGGCGATGGCTTTACAACAACAACAATACCATCGATGGAACTCAAGTCCTCAAAATATTAGGGGAAGACTCGACGTAACGATAGTGGAGGCAAAACTGGTTAAGAACTATGGGGTCACTCGAATGGATCCTTACGTACGACTAAGGATTGGACATCACGTGTATGAGACCCGAACCTGGTATGGACTGAACAGAAACACTCATTTATTTTATATGAGTTAAACTCATTTTAATTGATAGCTATAACGGAGCGAAGAATCCGAAGTGGAATAAAGTATTTCATTGGTATTATTGTTCACAACTTTTCTCATTGAAATTAATGGCATTTCTTTAATTCAATAGTTATTTACCTCAAGGGGTCGACTCTTTTCACATCGAGATATACGACGAGTGTTCGTTTACTATCGATGAAATGATTGCTTGGATTCTATATAAGATTCCCGAAACAACAATGAATGGAGAGACTGTCGAAGAATGGGTTGACCTCAACGGTAAACAGGGAGACGGAAAAGAGGGACAAATATGTATCGTTACTTCGTTTACAGTTAGTATTAAATTAATATTAAAACCAAAACTAAAACATATCCAAAACGTTAGCCTTTGAATAAGACTGCGTTACAAAACACGGGTTATCCGATGGTTCCCACTCCTATGGTTCCCGTAATTATGCCAAACGCTTATAGCGCTGTCCCATTCCAGGCTATGCCTCAGGTTTACGTACAACCGGGTGCTCCACCGAATGCCATACAACAACAGCCACAACAACAGCCAATTGTAATCAGTGAAGAAGATGTCAAACAAGTCTCAGAAATGTTTCCAAACGTAGAGATCGATGTTATTAAGGCTATTATGGAAACTCAGAGGGGAAACAAAGACCGAACCATTAATTCTTTACTACAGATGACGAGTGAAAGTAATTAAACATCTCTTGGATTGTTTCCGATTCCATTGACATTCTTCTAATTCATCAGTCATTGTCTTTGGTATTAACTCTTCGATAACTTAATTCATTATTTAATACATAATTAATATTAATTACAAAATTTTTTTATGGAATTCTTTAGAGTTTGAATTCTAAACAAATTAGACTAAAAGTTTTGATCTCAACTTGTGATCACTTTTTCCTTTAAATGTTTTTTAAAATTCATTTTAAATATCTTTAAATCAAATATCAATGGAATACCTGTTGTTTAATATATTTGTCTTAAAAACTTAAATGAATTTTTAAATTCAATTTAATGACAGATTACTTATCAGTCATTCGTTGGTTTAAATATAAATTTTACTAAAATATTGAATAATTGATTATAAAATTTATATCAAATACTATAAATTCCCCGAAATGTAATCAAAACAAATCCAATAATTTAATATTTAATAACTTTTAACAAACATTTGATTTCTTTTTTCTATACTTTTAACTAAATTTAGTTATTAATTGTTATAAATTTTTTATTTTATTAATAATTTAATTATAATTAAGTCTGAAATTTAAAATTTGTTCCCAATTTGGGGACTAAACACTCAATTATAGATTGTATTTGAAGTCAATTATTGTTTTTTCATTTAATTAATTAATTTTTTGAGAAATAAATGTCTGAAATGTCTTTCAATTAATAAATATTTCGATTTATTTGAAAGTATTTAATCAAAAAAAAAATACAATAAATTCAAAGAAAATTATCTCAAATAATGGAAAGTATTAAACAAAAAAGTGATTAAATATGAGTTATGTTTAAAGAAGTAATTACTAGTAATTACTAATCAATGGTTAGTTTGAGTGGACATAATTAAAGTGATGTTCTCTCCCTTAAGAAGTATCCGTCCGATGGGTTTACGGACTTTAGTCTTAACGTATAGTTCGTAGGCGTCGTCTAAAACCAAATTCATGTATTCATCGAAACCAATGATATGGCCCTCAATTCTCATCGTTATGTTCTCAGTTAACCAAACCTGAATACGGGCTCTGTTCTGGAGGTACCGAAAGATCAGGTTAATTGGCTGAACCATCACTTTTTGGATCTTCTGCGACCCCTTATATGCCATCTCTAATGTGTTTACAATTCGGTTATATTTATATCAAATTAATGTTTTTGTCGGCAAAACAACGTTTTTATGAAAGATATTCACAAAATAATATTAATGTAAGTATAAAAACAATTGAATTTATTTTCAAACATTACTTTTATTTACTGTTGTTTTCATTAATTTAATGGAAATTATGTTTTAAAAAGTACTGAATCTTTGAATATAGACTTGAATTTATTTTCACTTATTTTAAGTCTTTCATAAATAATGTTTTGACTGAAAAACTGTAAAAATTGCGCCAAAAAAGTATTCATTATTTTGTTGACGGATTTCATTACAATTAAAACAAATTATAACAAATCAATGGATAATAAAAAAAGAGGTTTCGCTAATAAACCGAAGACTCAATCTTTCGGGAAATCAAAGAATCATAATTCGTCTCAAAGTGAGAACTCTTCACAACAGCCGAAGAAAATACGAACCAATTATGACAACGACGATGACTTGGATGACATTCTTGATATCGAAGACGACATGGATTTCCTTTCACAGGAAGATATCGATGAAGGCATGGATACCAACGAAGGCTTTTGTAAGATTTCATTTGATATTTAAAACAAATTTAATGTTTAATTAATTAAATTGTTGAATGTTTTGATTAGTTTCTTCCCCCGAAACAACTGAAACCCACACCCGTTGGTGTCGACCCCCGAGAGCTGACATTAATCCTGAAACGGATGCCATTGTATTTCAACAAATAGACATCGATTCGTATATTGGAAGCGCACGTCTGGGAATGCCCGGACCTAAAGAAGGTGTGGCTCCCATTATGAGAATGTTTGGGGTCACAGATTCAGGCGTTTCGGTGATGTGTCACATACATGGATTCGCACCATATTTCTATGTTCCGGCACCAAATGGTTTCAAAAAAGATAATTGTCAACAGTTTATGGATAAACTCAATAAAGCAGTTCTTCAGGACATGAAAAACAACAGCGAAAACATTGAGAACGCAGTCCTCGCCGTTGAAATCATAGACAAACAATCAATTTATGGTTATCGGGGATATAATAAGATACCTTTCCTTAAGATAACAATGGTTTTGCCCCGACTCATAGCATCTGCCGCTCGAATTCTTAATAATAATAATCAGTTTTCGGCGGAAGGAATCCAACCCTTTGAGAGTAATATTGATTTCGAAATCCGTTTTATGGTTGACACTCATGTTTTCGGTTGCAATTGGATTGAATTGCCTCCTGGCAGTTATATTCTCAGACCCACTCAAGAAATGGATTCTCGCTGTCAACTCGAAGTTGATATCGCGTACAACAAATTTAAGTCATACTTTCCCGATGGCGAGTGGTCTAGAATAGCGCCCCTAAGAGTTCTTAGCTTTGATATAGAGTGTGCCGGAAGGAAAGGTATATTTCCAGAGCCAGAACACGACCCCATCATCCAAATTGCGAATTATGTCAAAAGACAGGGAGAAAAAGAGCCGTTCATTAAAGTAATCTTTTGTCTGAAAGATTGCGCGCCTATTGTTGGTCACGAAGTCAAGTGTTTTGACGACGAAAAGAAACTTTTGAATGCGTGGGCGGACTTCGTTAGGGAATCCGATCCCGATTTAATGACGGGTTATAATATACAAAACTTTGATTTGGGTTATCTCATCGATAGGGCCAAACATATTAAATGCAATACATTTCCCTTTTTGGGTAGAATTAAGAAATCACAGACCAAAGTACGAAAGGCTATTCTCCAGTCCAAACAAATGGGTAAACGAGAAAATAAAGTGATTAACATCGAAGGAAGGGTTCAGTTCGACCTTTTACTTGTTCTTTTGAGAGACTATAAACTCAGATCTTATACATTGAATGCCGTGAGTTATCACTTTCTTCAGGAACAAAAAGAAGACGTCCATCACTCTATTATAACAGATCTTCAGAACGGCAACGAACAAACCAGAAAACGTCTCGCAGTTTATTGTTTAAAAGATGCTTTACTTCCATTAAAACTAACCGATAAACTTATGTGTATTATAAACTATATGGAAATGGCGAGAGTGACCGGCGTTCCTCTCGGATATCTTTTAACCAGAGGTCAACAAATTAAAGTCGTGTCTCAACTCTTGCGAAAAGCATTAGAACAGGACTTATTAATGCCAACCGTTAAGCCTTCACAGGGCGATGACTTTAGTGGAGCTCTTGTTATTGAACCGATTAAAGGCTATTATGGTGTTCCCATTGCGACTCTTGATTTTGCATCACTGTATCCGTCAATAATGATGGCCCACAACCTCTGCTATACAACACTTTTAGGTCCCAAAAATATAAGTGAAATGAAGGAAACGGAATACATCCGAACCCCTTCCGGAAGTTATTTCGTAAAAGCAGAGGTCAGGAAAGGACTTCTTCCCGAAATTCTGGAGGACTTATTGTCTGCTCGAAAGAAAGCAAAGGCAGACCTCAAGAATGAAACGGATCCGTTAAAAAAGAAAGTGTTAGACGGAAGACAATTAGCCTTAAAAATTAGTGCTAATTCTGTATATGGCTTTACGGGCGCACAGGTCGGGAAACTCCCCTGTCTTGACATTTCTCAAAGCGTCACCTCTTTTGGTCGAATGATGATCGATAAGACCAAAAATACAGTCGAAGAAATGTTTACTGTAGCCAAAGGTTATCCCAAAGATGCTCAGGTTATTTATGGTGATACCGATTCAGTTATGGTCAATTTCGGAGTTGAAACGGTAGAAGAAGCCATGAAATTGGGTCAAAAAGCGGCCATAGAAATCACTAAAGATTTTATTAATCCAATTAAGTTGGAGTTCGAAAAAGTCTATTTTCCGTATTTACTCATTAATAAGAAACGTTACGCCGGACTCTATTGGACGCGACCCGAGAAATATGACAAAATGGACTGCAAAGGGATTGAAACAGTTCGCAGAGACAACTGTCCGCTCGTCGCTAATATGATCAGTACTTGTCTTCGAAGAATTCTTATCGATCGGAACCCCAATTCTGCCGTAGATTTCGCCAAACAAACCATTTCTGATTTACTCTGCAATCGGGTCGACATCTCAAACCTGATTATAACCAAAGAATTAACAAAAAGCGATGGCGAGTATGCGGCCAAACAGGCACACGTAGAACTGGCACTTAGAATGGCTAAACGAGATGCTGGCTCTGCACCTAAACTCGGAGATCGAGTTCCTTTTGTCATCATATCTGCTGCAAAGGGAACGCCAGCCTATCAGAAGTCAGAGGACCCAATTTATGTATTGGAAAATAACATTCCCATCGATACTCAATACTATTTAGAGAATCAATTATCCAAACCTTTGACCCGAATATTTGAACCCATTTTCAAAGAGAAGACCGAATCAGTGCTTTTAAGTCAGTTCTTCTAAAAACTTATTCATTAAATTATTAATTGAATTAATTTTAACGTTTAGGGGGTGACCACACGCGCACTAAAACAGTGGTCACATCAAAAGTGGGCGCTTTAGCGAAGTTCACGAGTAAACGCCAGACATGTATTAAATGCAAAACTCCTCTCAAAGACGACAGTAAGTCATATGTGTTTCAAATATAGAATTCTCGACACTTCTTAAGCAAATTATTTTTGTTTTATAAATAACTAATGAATTGAGTGTCTATTCATTTAAGGTGTGGCCACTTGTGATTATTGTGTAGACTTTGAGCCACAACTCTATCAAAACGAAATCGTAAAACTCAATCAATTAGAGACTAAATTCAATAAATTGTGGACACAATGCCAAAGATGTCAGGGAAGTCTTATGGAAGAAGTGATTTGCACCAGGTTCATATTACGCATTCAAATTAATAGTCACTAATTTTAATTTTGTTTCCTTCGGTTAACGCCTACCCTTTCCATCACTTTGGTTTAGTTGTGACTGTCCTATATTTTACATGAGAAAGAAGATTAAAATAGAGTTATCCGATCAACAAAAGATTATCCAAAGATTTGGTTTACCCGACTGGTAGTCAAATGGTAGTCAACTGAGACTCAACTCTATTTCCCACTAAATTCTTTACAATTAATGTCTGATTTAATCTAATATTCATTTGATTTGAAAATCATTTCAATCAAATGCTTTTAAGTAAAAACTATTTTAAATAAAATTTGGATAATTTTTTTATAACTTTTTATCAAAACTTATATTAATATTAAAAAAATTAAATTCATTTTCATTAAAATATTTGATTTGCACTTATCTATAGTTTATCTATCATTTATGTATCAAGGTTGTTTTTTATTAAGACAAGAAGTATTTGCTTCTAATTAATTCAGTGAAAGTTTGAAGATTTAATATTCAATATTATATTCATATTTTTTTCTTAATATGAATTTAATAATAAAGTATTTCTTATAATTTATATTTAAATTTATTCTAATCCTTATCTTTATATATGTTCACAACTTTTGGGAATAATTTGAATATTTATTTAAATTTAAAATTAAATAAAAATAAAAGTTAAGGAAAAGGAAGAGTTGAAACGAGTTCTGACAAAAAACATTAAAAGTTAGTCTAAGTTAACGAACTTTTACTTAAATATGATTTAATAAATGAAAAACTAATTTAGATTTGAGACAATAGTTTTGGCATTTTGTCAGTAAATGGTTATAAAAATGTCTCAAAATTTAAATATGTTTTCGAATAAATTCAAACTGTTTTAAGTTAGCTCTGAGTGAAGAGAACAGGCATTCGAAGACAACTAATTGTTTGTTCAGCACTGGTATAGTAAACATTTTTCACTGGAGCTCACAATCTATATTCATATGACACCCATTTAAGGCATGAGACGGGGAGTGATGTGAGTGCTGTAGTCATCTCTGATGCGATGCTCTGAGAGGGGATGCGATCCCTTCTTTGCATAGATATACACATATGAAGCAACGAATGAATGAAAATTGTCGGTCGACTCCATCGTAGAATAGTTTGTAAATTCTTGTATTCATCACTAACTGAGGGCAAACTCAGAGAACAGACTCAAAAGACATACGTCAGGCGCCAAAATTATGTGAAACTTTTCTTAATTAGGTTTGTGTGCATTTGTGCGCATTCCTACTATTTTGTGGCCAATTCTTCACTCAAGAATAGGTTTCCCAAAACAATTTCAAAAAATGAAATTAAAAAAACTTTTAAACAAAATGTAAATAAAATTACATAAAATAAAAAACGACGAAACGAAGGATTTTTCGCAAACAAATCATCGGAAAAATTGTGACAAATATTAGTAATCGATTTGCAAACAATTAGTAAACAAATTGAAGTCATTTAACATATTTTAGACAATTATTGAATAAAAAAGTTGTAACCAGAGTTTACACGTGAATATGAGTACTCTTTTATGATTAATATATTCTCAGGAAAAGAATGAAAACAAATTCTCAAGTTTTGAGTCGTGAGATAATGACCTCTGAATAGAATCAAAGTAATGGACAAATAGAGGCATAAGTATTGCTCTTAGAATCCAATGATTTCCATTTTGAACGAAGAATCTGAAAACCCTTTTGATCTTTAAATAAACTGCTATTCAGTGTTAGGGCTCTTCTCATTGACATTTTTGGTAATAGTGATCTGACAGCACTCAGCCGACTCCGGCGCACGCATTCACACTTATGTCTTAAGAGTATATGTTAAGAGACCAAAAATCGGTGCACTCGTGTCGAAGTAAGTCAGTTGAGTTCTACTACTCTCAGTTGTCGGGTCTTAAAGAGCAGACAGTGTTGGCTCTATTTTACATTTTTCTTACCAAAGCTTTAGTATAACTAAAACCAAATCTATTCAATATGTGTGACGATGAAGTAACCGCTCTCGTTGTGGACAATGGCTCCGGTATGTGCAAAGCAGGTTTCGCCGGAGATGACGCTCCCCGAGCCGTCTTTCCATCGATTGTGGGCCGACCCAGACATCAGGGAGTAATGGTCGGTATGGGTAACAAAGATTCATATGTTGGAGACGAAGCCCAAAGCAAGAGAGGTATCCTTACTTTGAAATACCCGATTGAGCATGGTATCGTTACCAATTGGGATGACATGGAAAAGATCTGGCATCATACCTTCTACAACGAACTTCGTATCGCTCCTGAAGAGAGTCCAGTCCTCTTGACTGAAGCCCCCCTCAACCCAAAAGCCAACAGAGAAAAGATGACTCAAATTATGTTCGAGACTTTCAACAGTCCCGCCGTTTATGTGGCCATTCAGGCTGTTCTGTCGCTGTATGCCTCCGGTCGTACCACTGGTATTGTACTCGACTCTGGCGATGGTGTATCGCACACAGTACCCATCTATGAAGGTTATGCTTTGCCTCACGCCATCCTCCGTTTGGATATGGCCGGTCGGGACTTAACTGATTACCTGATGAAGATTCTGACAGAACGCGGTTACTCTTTCGTCACAACCGCTGAGAGAGAAATTGTTCGCGACATCAAAGAAAAGTTGTGTTACGTCGCCCTCGACTTTGAGAATGAAATGGCGACCGCCGCCACCTCTTCCTCATTGGAGAAGTCATACGAATTGCCTGACGGTCAGGTCATTACCATCGGAGGCGAGCGTTTCCGCGCACCCGAAGCCCTGTTCCAGCCCTCATTCTTGGGTATGGAGGCCTGTGGTATCCATGAAACCACTTACAACTCAATCATGAAATGCGATATCGATATCCGTAAGGATCTGTTCGCTAACACTGTCATGTCTGGAGGTACCACAATGTACCCTGGTATTGCTGATAGAATGCAAAAAGAGATCACTGCCCTGGCACCCGCCACCATCAAGATCAAGATCATTGCACCGCCCGAAAGGAAATATTCAGTCTGGATCGGTGGCTCCATTCTGGCCTCACTCTCCACTTTCCAACAGATGTGGATCTCTAAGCAGGAGTACGACGAGGCCGGACCCGCTATTGTTCACCGCAAATGCTTTTAAATTATTTACAACAAAAATATATATCATTTATATCTATATCTCTATTATTATATCTATTATACCATCGATTGATATAATAACTGATTGATTGTAACACCGATTGTAACCACCATTTAATTGCATTTATGTCTTTAAGTAAAAAAAAGTAAAAAAATTATTATTATCTAAAGAACTGTCTGTGAATTGCACTGAACTGAACTGATCCGACTCTTTAATTATATAATGGCTGCTATTCTTTTGTAATACCTGTAATAACAGCGATTATATCGAAATAAATGAATATTTCCTAATTAGAGACAGACTTTTGTTGACTTCTACTCAGACTATTGCTCTTTCAATGGGAGATCACACTTGAGATGAGACCTACCCATCAGTTTGGACTCATATGTCGTTCAAAAAGCCAACAAACTCTTCATATGTTTTCATAGCTTAAAAAGGAGTCTCAAAACGTTTCTTAAGTAATTGAAGACACGAATGGAATTATACTGAGTTTGTGTCAGGACTTTGTTATAAATAGTGACAGCATTTCCCTAACCTTGAATAGACTCTTGGCTTCTATTCCCTGTATTGCTGTCGACAAATCACATCCTATTAGAGTCACTCTTAAGTAGAATTTCATTACATTTTTTCAAATTAATGATTAGATTTAACTTTAATTTTTTCTTTTTATCATTTGTTGTGAAAAAGCCATTGAGTTAGCAATAATGATCTAGCACATTTTCACATATTTAAATGATTACATTAAGAGGAGTGAAAGTCAATCTTTTATAGATTAACAAAAGTTTTAAATTATGTTATTATCGAAAAATCTATTTTTGTTAAAAGAAAATAAATATGTATTTCAATAAATATGTAAATCTTCTGAAATGATTTCATATTTAAGGGAATACTAATCCTCAAAAGCAATACTTTTCAACAATTTTAACCATTAATTAAATTAGTATCAAATTTCTTATCTTTTATGATAACTTGAAAACATTATTTTAATAAAAGTTTTTAACTCTTATTGTATTAAATTTGTCTTTAATTCTATTATAAATCCTTTTATTTATTAATAATATGATTGGAATCTAATTATTTCCTTAATTTAGTCACTAATTAATAAATATTTTTGTTTTCATATATATCTTAACGAAAATCATGAAATGAAAGAAAAGAGAACTTAATTGAAAACTTAATTTATAATTAAAATAATAACTAAATTCACAAATAGTTATAACAAAAAACAAGAGAATTATATTTACAGAAAAGCTTTCAATTTATTTCTAAACAAATAAAGTAATGTTTCGTTCGTTTAGTTTACTATTCATTGCTTAAGAAGTTTTTGGTCCTAAAATTACTTATATTTTCAGATCTCAGAGCAAAGAATTCGCTGTAGGAATGGCTATATATGATCAAAGCCAAGAGAACACATATCACAACCAGCATAATATTAAGGAGGAGATACAGTCTTCGTTGGCGTCTCTCCAATTGGTTACACCACTCTTTTAAACAAATGAGTTCTTCATTTAATTCTTTATTTCCATTCTGTTTATCATTGGATGAGTTATTGTAATTATCACTTATTTTTGTCAACAATTTATGTGAATGTATTTGATTTGCATATTCTGTCCAAAGTTTTCCAAATTGATTGCCGTCCAGTTTATGGTCACTGACTGGAAGTGTGACAATTAAAAACTTGTCTTTTATTTCATGATTTTGTCCACCAATTAATTGAATATTACATCGAAGACTTGCGCCCACCATAATTATACCCAATCGGGGGCTCACATAATAACTTTTTGGATTATTTGATTGAATCTTATAAGCGATGGGAGTGTCCGACAAGTTTTGAAGTAAAATATTTGATTCAAATGTATTTAATTGAGGCTCAAAACTCAAATACAAGATATCGTCGGGAAATATCCCTAAAATATTAGACAATGGCTTTGGTTTTGGGATAATTTGATTCATTACTTTTATAGGAACTATATTTTTATTCACTTCTGTTTCCAATTCATTATTTGTTTCAATGCTTTCATTAGACTTTTGATCAGTTATTATATCATAAAACTTATTCTCAGCGATTGCTTTATCCGCCTCTTCGAGGAGGGGTTCAAAAATAGGTAAAATTCTGTTGATATCTTCCTGAGTGTATCCATTTTGAATGGCAACCGTTGCGACTGTTGTACAGCCGTCTGGTATTTGTCTATAATTTCGTTTGCAGTGACCGCCCATAAAATCGGGTAAATTTTCAAGAGATATGTATTCCGTTATATTGTTTTTGTCGGCGAATTTGATTAATGGTATAAATGACTGCGGAATTAAAGACATCGCTATTCGTCGAAATGCATTCAAAAGCCACGAAAGTTCATAAACCAGAATATACTTTAAACCGACCGGAAAATAGTTGTTTCCTGAAGTTATGAGAAAAGTTAAAAAGTCTAAATCCATATTTGAATAACCGGCTGATTGACAGTCAAACACAATAACCATTCCATTGCCGTCCACTTCAGTATCGGTTTTATTAATGATATGCATTAAAAACTTTTTCAGGGGTTCCGCCATTTCAGCAATTTTTCTATGCATTCGAATTCTTAGAAAAATGACCATGTTCCCATTTACATCCCTTTCATAAGGGAATATTCCGCCCACTTTATAAAATTCTAGAGGAAAATCTTGGTCTTTCATTGTGGGTAAACCAAATTCCTTTCTCCATCTCATTGTATTCCTAAGCATTTCAAAGGCCTGATTCACATCTCGTCTTCGGGCCAACAAAAATCGTTTGACGTACCACTCATTAGTTCGGATCCGATTGACATCAGACTCATCGTAAGCGTCTGTCAAAACAATTATTTGTTTTATTTGTTAAAACAAATTTCCAGCAAAAGTTGAGTCAATTGTTTTGAGTTATTTTCAAAACAAATTTGAAATTACCTATACATTAATCATATCTTGAAATTTGTCCACTCATTAACGCTGTTTACCTTTAATTAAGGGGTAATGAGTCATCACTGATGACTATCATTTCTATCACTACTATCTATTCTTTAGTCAATATTAAGAAAAAGCGCTAATTTATTAATTAACACTATTTTTTAAAATAAGTATAAATATTAACACATTTCCAGTGTTTCGTCTGTTTTTAGATATATTTAGGACTGAAATAAGAAATTTTCGCAATTCTTTAAAAATTTCATTCATTCTAACAAAAATTTGTGAAAAGTAACTAGATATCTAAATTTTAGATGATTTCATTTTAGATATCATCTACTAATGACTATCATTTTTATTGTACTTTAAAAATATTAAATTCAAATTAAACTCTTTAAAAATAATTTAAACTTATCGGAGAGAAAATAGTGTCAAAAGATAGTAAATAATAGATAAGTAAAGCAAATGGTTTGACTCAACTTTTTTTTTGACAACTTTTCTAAACATTTGCAAACCTTTATTATTGTCGAAGTCCTCAAAGAATCTTTGCCTCAAATCAATAACCAATTGAGCGCTTTTATTACTGTATTGTTTCACTTGTGTTGACATTTTTGGTCACTTAAATCATATCAAAGTTTTGATGGGATTTTGATTACTTCATATAAATTATTGAATTGAAAAGAATTGCCAACACTTCCAACACTTCTAACTCTTCTAACACTTAATAATTGATGTCATTCGAGCAGAAATGTTATGAGAATTTGAAAATATAATGAAATAAACTTTTAAAAACTAATCTAATTGTTGTGTTTTTATCGGTTTAATGAGTTTGTGATAAATATAACGCAAAAAACAAGTTCTACGAACTAAATAACTAATAGAGAAGTTGTCGTTCCGGTTATCATTGGAAACTCTATTGGCTTAAACCTGTGTCGTGTGCGCCCTCAGACCGGTCTTTCTTTAATATTTATCCAAAACTTGACTTTTTTAACAAATAATTCATAAAAACGTCTAATAATTAGTATTCGTTAAAATCTATTAAAAATAAATTATTTTTCGTAAAATTGTTACCATTTATTCAAATAATAATTATTTGTAAATATATTTGAAAATATATTTTTGTTTTGAAATTCGAATAAACCTTTACGTCAGTCCATATGTTTAAAGTAGTAAAGAATGAGAAGATTTCATAACAAATTGTTTATTCATTTGTCTCAATAGAAAGTCTAACTGTCTATCTGTGATCTTGGTCAATTCACTTATTTCCTTAAAGTTTAAATTATTAGAATTTCTCCTCGAAATTCAAACAAAGTATTAATCGTTTGAATCAATCATTTATTTAAATCATTATTTCCTTATTTGAATCAATTTTAATAAAAACTTCACTAATTTTCTGAAAATTATAAATTAATTAATTTTATTTCAATGATTTTTCAATTTATTTGATATAAATTTAGTATTGAAATAATAATTGTCTTGAATTAGGTTTTGGGAAAATTATAGTTATTTTTTGTGAATATATTTACAACAAAACCATTGAATTGAGGTTTTCGTTCAAAGAAATTCGTTTTTCCCTAAAGAATAGAAATTGTGTTTAAATTGAATTTTAAATAAATTTAATAATTTTACAATTTTTACGTTAATAATAATAATAATAATAATTATATATAAAGTTAAGAATAATTATATTTATAATTAAGTTTAAAATATTAAAATCGGAGACAATAATATCAAAATAACGATTTTTGCGTCAAATCAAACAAAAATCGAAATATTCCTAAAACGAAGTAAAGAGAAAAACAAAAGTTTACGGAAAAGAATTCAAAATCATATCTTTTTAATGGCATTTCTATTAAATAAATCATCGCTTAATTAAATTAAATGCAATACAAAACTATAATATATTTATAAATCAATAATTAATTTATATTTAATATAAATCGTTAAAAACCATAATATAAGTGATGTCTGCCTTATATTACCAGTAATTTAATTAATTACAAAAAAAATAATCGAAAAAAAGTAGTTTTAGGGAACAATTATTTTAACCGCAATTCTCTAAAATTAATTAAATATTAACAAATTCGGTGCTGTCCTCAGAATATCAGTGCAGTCCGAAGTCAAAGAGTCGAAGATTAAATTTGGTTTTATATGACTTCTCATTTATGAGATATTTTCCATAAAAACCCATAAAATTGGGTTTTAATCAAATATTCAAAGGCTTTATATTAAAATAATAGGCCCTCAAAATTCAAAACATAAACTCTATTAAAGAAGTAGTACTACTGTCCGTGAACTGCAGGCATTGACAAAATGGCGTCGTCTTCATCGTCGTCGTCCTAAAGTCAAATCAATTATTTAATGATTTTTTTGAAAAACAATTTATAGAACAGACCTTAAATCCGAAACAATCGGCTAAATCTCTTTGTTTCTGTAACTGATCCCTTAAGAATTTATTATCGTCTGTATTGATCGGTGGCGGAGGAATGGATGTTGTCTGTGATGATATCAATGCCGAAACTGTTGAAGTGCTGGGCGTTGGCTGAAGTCTAACGGTTGGTTTAGGTGTATAGTCGGGGTCATCTATTATATTATCGTCTTGTATAGTATTGGCCGCTTCTTCGTCTTCAGCAGACAATTGGAGAATAAAATTGTCTGAAATAAATCCGACTTTAGTTTTAAATCTTTAAAATAAATACAAACCATTGGAAGCTCCGTTGGGTCGGGTTATAGAATAGCGGGCCTTTCCTTTTCCTTTAGAACTCGAGGCTTGAATGACATTCATGTGTTCGACAATCATTTGATTGTCGGGAAGAGAAGTGTTGTCGCCCTCACTGTTGTTATTTAGTTGAACCACTTCGAAGACCACTACTTGTTCTCCATTTGTGTTTTGGAGCATTTGTTGTGTCTGTGGGTCTAAAGTGAACGAAAGTGTCTGTTCTTCATCGCTATCGTTATCATTATCTCTCATCGGAACAATCATTTGTGATGAGTCTTCGTCTTCTTCTTCCTCCTCTTCATCAATAAGTTGTGTGGAGTCATTATTTCTGTTATAATTCATAGTTTGGTCTTTATAAGCGTCGGGATCGTGAATAGCCAAGTGTCGCATTAGATTTCCCTTATGTCTAAACGCTTTATTACATTGAGGACATTCGTGGGTCTTCTCTTTGGGCTGTGGCGCCACATAATCGGGATTGTGATACAGATTCTTATGCCTTTTGAGTAACTGCTTCTGACGGAAAGATTGGTCACAGAGTTCGCACTGAAACTATTTTTATATAAAAATTAATTTATAAATTTCTTTCGAGGAATGGAGTGAATACCGGTTTTTGGTCGGTATGTATCAACATATGTGACTCCAAATGTCGAGCAGAAACCGACGCATAATTACATAAATCACATTTGAAGCACTTCTCTCCTTCGTGTGTCTTCAAATGCATTTTGAAGTGATATCTATCGGGAAAACTTTGGTCACATCTTTTGCAAGAAAGTAGTTTATCGCTTGTGTGCAACTTCTGGACGTGTATTCGCAGATCTGTTTTGCGACCACAAGTGGTCGGACATAACTCGCACTGAATCGACAATTAGTTAATCAGTTTTTGATAAATTTTAAATGGACTCACTTTAAAGACTGGTTTATTTCCGCTATGAATCAGTCGATGGGCTTTAAGAGAGTTGCTTTGTGTGAACCGGGCGTGACATACATCGCATTCGTATGGCTTTTCACCTGAAATCTCATTTCGTTAATAAAACAAACAAATTATTGATTACAAACCCGTATGTATTCTGAGATGTCTTTTCAATTTGTAAGTATCGGGAGAGGCATATGTGCAGTGCGGACACTGATAGGGACGCTCTCCGGTATGACATCTCATATGACGTTTTAGTTTTGATAACTCAACGGACGCATAATCACATTCCGTACATCTGTGGGGCTTTTCGTGAGTGTGTCGGTATCGGACGTGACGGACCAGTTCTCCTGAAGTGGTAAACGCTGCGTCACAATATTTACAGCCGTGGGGTCGGACACCAGTGTGGGTATTGACATGATTTTGAAGAGAAGCGATTGTCTATAAATGAAAATACAATGAAATGATTGACGACTCAAAGAACTCACTTTAAAACCTCTCTCACAAATACCGCACTTATGGGGTCTCTCTTCGCTGTGAGACTTCATATGTCGGGACAAAAGATATCTCTTATTACTCGTATAATTACAATAATTACACATATGTTGATTCGAGTTTGAGGGTGTGCTCGGGGGCGAAGATTTTGCCTTCTTTTGGGAAACGGGCGTCGCTTTCTTTGTTCTTTTAGGAGTTTTAAGAGGACTGGGCTTAACGTCCTCTGATTCGTCGATATCTTCAGTTAGAACTGAAGGATCGGTTGTCTCCAAGTCATTAATAGTCTCGTCTTCGACAGCATTTGAAAAATCATAAACTGATATATCATTAGTTCTTTCGGAGTCCTTCTTCTCTTGTTTTATGCGTTTCAGTCGACTCGGAGTCTGTTTCGGTGTCTTAAGAGTTACGGCAGTATTAGTATTGGTGTTCACCAAAGAATTCACTGAAGAAGTGGTTGGAGTGGAAAGAGTTGTCTGAGTGTCAGAGGTCTGGGGCTGTTGTACTATAAGAACATAACCACTCTCTCCGTCAGGAACTATGGCTACAGTTTGATAACCGGACTCTCCGGTGGCTCCAGAAGTGGATGCGTGCTGTCCAGTGGCCGCCTGTTCCGCCAACATCTGAAGAGTGTTATCATCGATACCCTGAGCCAATTGTCCCGTAAGCTTTTGGGCATCGATAGCGTAAAAAGCAGTTTCATTATCACCACTCTCTCCAATTTCTTTATTAAATGATTGCAAATAGTTCTGAATGTCTGAAATTGTCTCAGAAGTGTCCGCCATTTCTGACGATCAAAAATAAACTCAAATTCACTCAATAGGAGACTATAGTGAGACTATAGTCATAAACACATAAATGATGTTCTTATTTGAAATACCAAAAAAGTATAGATTATATAAATAGTAACCTCTAAGGGGTTATCAAATTATAAACGGAATTTATTTCCAATGAAATGTTATGTACGTTAAAAACCCCAAAAATCTTTTGTTATTCAATACTTAATACAACCAATGAGAGGGTTTCGCACATATTTTCAAACATAAAATAATTACAATTAATTTAGTTTAAAACAAATCATTTCCTTAATTTTATTTATTTTTCTTCAAATAAAGCACTAATTAAACGATTTTTATTAAGTTTGTTATAAAAACTTTTTAATTAAATTTAAACAAAATTTGTTTAATGAAAATAAATTTAATTTAATGAAAATATAAATCAGATTAACTGATAGCGACCTCTAAGTATTTCTACAAAAACTAAATTATATTCAATAATTTCATTAATAGTGAGACGTTTCCCGTTTAACAAAAATGTGATCAAAGATTTTTTAAACATAGATTATAGACCAGTTTTAAGATCAAAAGTGATTCAATTCTAGGAATGCCTCAACTGTTTATCGGAGAATATATCAGAGAAATTTTTTTTGATTATATCTTATAGTTTAGTCACAATTAATTCAAACTAAACTTTAGTTACTAAAGTCTAAATAGGAAGTTCATAAAGTTGGTCCTCTGATATTGTAAAATAACTAATACTGTTAACAGTGTTAACTCTCCTATCTTTAATCGGTTGGCACTAGGATTTTGAATTCAATATAGGAATAATACAAGATAGAAAATGTGACAAAAGTATATAATATAATGACAAATACGAATTAATATTAAGAATAATATGAATTAATTAACAAATTTAGTCATATTTATTGATTATAATTAACACGTAATTCATTTGTTTTAAATTTCTTTTTTAAAGGAATTTTGTAACCAAAATGTTATTCATATTAATTTTAAAAACTTCATTTCAATCTGTAGTTTAAACAAAATTCAAGTTAAGAGATGCACACAATAGCTTATGGGACATGACTTTTGGATTCAAGATTCAAGTTAGAAGGTTCAACATAGGAGA